>JAIUZE010000043.1:0-75218 GCA_022085475.1 Heliosperma pusillum
CCTCGTTCTCGAGACATTCCAGCCTTACGAACATGGAGGTAGCCAAGGGAATGAGAGTACAAAGCACAAGACAAAATAGTGCTCAAACCGTATCGTTTGTAAAAACCGACTCAAAGTGGGAAATAGCAAAAACCGTCACAAAACATGAGAATATGGCATTATATAAATATGATGATAAACCATGAATCAATACATGATACATAAGCATTAGAACAAGTTTAAGAAGCATAATAAATAAGAAACATAGATACCTCTCCAAAACAACAAGTTTGGAAACTAACTAAAACAAGGGTTCACTTCAAACTGTCATAACTAGAGTTCTAGACATGAAAATACAGAAATTCCAAGTCGAGGTGATAGATTATTCTCTTACGGTTCCAACGATAGGTCACAAGCCCAAAACAAGCAAGTAACGAAGGAGATATGATCATTTTACGAAAAGGGGTCAGTGTAGTGAAACTGCACAAGTCACGACCGTGACTTGTATTTCGTCACGCCCGTGACATGTGTTACCAATTCACCCGTGAGCCTTCAACATAAATTCAATCCTATCATTTCCAATTCTCATAATCCATTTCTAATACTATCAACAATCAATATTCATCATCAACTATCATCAAATAACAACAATCATCATCCATAACATGATTTCTAAACTTACTAATCGTATTCTAATACGATTTCTAGCATATAAGCATGTAAAACACGTAAATGATATCGAGTAACCCTTCACCGTTACCTTTTCGCGTCTTTAAACGGTTACTAAGCTTTCCTAATCTCCACCTACATAATATTAGATAATAAAAGATGAATATCATTCACATTGAGAAAGACGGATAATTTAAAAAGCGAGAAAGACGGTAATTTTATTACCAATACGGATAGAGGAAGATAAGAGGGGAAGAATAAGACGAACTTACGTGAATTTGAGCGAGTAACGAAGAAGTAGCGATGATTCTAAGATCGATCAAGAAAGGGGTTTAGGTTTTGGTGGTTTGATGAGGAAGAAAGAGTAAGTGGAAAATGAAAGAAGGAGTTAGGGTTTGAGGGAGTATATGAGGGAAAAAGTCAACGAAAGTCAAATACGACTTAAGACGGGTTTTACATGGAATCTCGCGGAAATTCCAAATACGAACTCGGAAATTCTAAATTCGACTCGGAACATTTAATTCCAAATTAAAACTAAAATTCGCTGAAAAGTGTCCGTAAAATATTTTCACTATAAAAATAGGGTACATTTGCGGGTGTTACAGTACGTTGTCTACTTGCAGTGGCTATTTCAAAGAATTGGTATATTGCTCAATTGGATGTCAATAATGAATATCCTATTGATACGGGGAAGATATTATTCCAATATGGTATCGAGCTTTAGCAGCAGTCACAAGTGAAGTAATTTGGTTTAAATCGTTCCTTAAGTCACTTGGTATAGATCATTCAAGGCCAATTGACGTATTTTGTGACAATAACGCGGCACTCCACATTGCAAAAAATCCCGTCTTTCATGACCGTACAAAACATATTGAGATTGACTGTCATTTCATACGACATCATCTTGTGAACAAGACAATTTCAACGTCTCACATTCGAAGTAAAGAGCAAATAGCTGATATCTTTACAAAGGCACTTGGAGGAGAGGCTTTCCATTATCTACGGTCCAAGTTGGGCATTGGCTTACCAAGTGCTCCAACTTGAGGGGGAGTATTGGAATAATATCTTCCCCATATCAA
This sequence comes from Heliosperma pusillum, assembly GCA_022085475.1. Classification (NCBI taxonomy): domain Eukaryota; kingdom Viridiplantae; phylum Streptophyta; class Magnoliopsida; order Caryophyllales; family Caryophyllaceae; genus Heliosperma; species Heliosperma pusillum. Next base: position 1,728 of record JAIUZE010000043.1, read on the forward strand.
TAGGATATTCAGTGTATAATATGCTGCCTATGTTTGTTAAGTTTATATATTGTTCCCTTTAATAATGGCTAATTTATAGGAACTAATTATGCTGTAATTAGTATATATTAACAGCTTTGTATTGGGTTGATTATTCATTCAATAACAATCCTTAATCTTCCCATTCTCTTGTGTTCATTTGTTCTTCAGTTAACCTACTGTCGGTTATTTCGGCTTTGGGATAATGTAAATTTGCGTGTCAGATCATTTTCGGGTATGAGTTATTTTAAGATGTCAGTACCATGTCAGTTAGAACACTTTTTTTGTACCATAGGTGGGCAAGCCCCAAAGTCAAAACTAATTAGAAGATGTTTGATTAAAGAAAGGGAGAGTGAATTAAATGAGGAAATGGATTTGACGGAAGGGATAATGGATCTTCAAGATTGGGAAATCAGTCAGGATTGACCCGATTTCGTTTGGACCTCCCCTTCTCGGTTGGGAACCACACGGAGGCCCGAAATGCTTTAAACTCGTGTCTTCCCATCTATTGTAACTTATAAATACCCTCTCTTATATCAATTGAGGATTGAGGATAGTCCTCTTAACTTATAGCCTCAATCTTTCCTTAATTACACTTTAATTAGCCTTAATAGTAATAGTTAGTCTACTTATATGTAATGAGATTTTAAGTCCATTTCCTTTAGTTTCAATTCAAGGTCTCTCCTTTTACATTCAATTCCTTCTTATTTGTAATGTTCTTATCTTTCCTTTCTTATTTAGTTTGGATCTTTTTTATTTTAGTTATATTCTCATTTAGTATGTTATTGTTTGTTGTAATCTTGTATTATTTGCTAGGTACAAACTTAATATAAGTAAGTAGTAGTATTATAGGGTTGTAGGGAGATTTGAATGATATTGAAGGGGTAGTGATGGATTGTTCATCTGGCGGATATTGGGTGATAGATAGTTTGTTCTATTTTCAAGTTGTGCACTCCAAGTTTTTGTTAAATTGTTTGTTTCTCCTTTCAATTCGACACATTTTTTCACCATGAATCATAATCTTGGTGGGTCGGCATAGTTAAGTTGAGAGAGCCCTGCTTTGCTAGCCTAAGACGGTCATAAGATCGAGAGGACGTGGCTAGTCTAGGTAGACCAACTTTCTCGATCTAAATTCGCGCTTAGACCCTCACCATTCAACTGCCCCGACCGACTCTAGTTTTTCTTTCTTATCTTACAATAATATAAAAAGGTTTGTTGAGCCTCCATTGAAGTAACACGTGTCACGTCTCCACTTCTTGCCACATGTCACCTCTATAATTAACAAAAAATAATAAAAAACCTACATAATAATTGTACTTTAATTTCATTTTCTCTTGCCTTTTTGTATACCTTGACACAATAAAAAAAACTAAATTTTCAAATCTTCATTACCAACTATTTGTAATTTCTCTATACAATAATATAAAAAGGCTACATTGAGTAGGTACAATTCCATGTTAAATTAAAAATAATTTATACAATATTATAAAAAGTCTAACTGAGCAATGTGTTGAAGCCACGTTGACGTGGCGTCATTGACATCTAACCAAACCTCCATATAGCTTACGTGAGTTTTGCACACTTTTCATCTCTGTCTGAGGATCCCACTAACTGAAGACTCTTCACCTTATAACATTAAAATGATAATTATCGCAACATTAATAGATATAACCCCTTTCATTGTGAGTAGTTGATTAACTTTTATAATTGAACCGTCATGTTATATTTATAGAGCGATGTCATGACATATCGTAAGTTTGCCATCACTTTGAGCTTTATTTCTATATTCGTACAATTCTAACATATATAAACAATGCAAAGTTTTAATGTAGTTTGTACCAACAGTCCAATACAAGTGATGTTGGGGCTCTTCATTCCTTGAATTAGATATGCTTGGAAACCTACATTTATAATGTGATAGAGCATGATTTTGGCCTCTTATAACCAGGACGATCATGGTAGTTTAAACTACACATTCGACAATATGTTATTAGTGTATTACCTCTCTATGCGAGTCTTGGTTATAAAATCAAATTGAGAATCAGGACTAATATTGCTTTGAATTGCTTACAATTTTAGACATCTTTCTAACAGATTCATAATGTGGAGTCAAAAATAATGTTTCGCTTCGAAAAATGGAACTTGCAAAAAGCATCTCACCCATTACTGTAGATGAAACCATGAAACTAAAAAATCAAAATAGAAACGTGCACCATAAACGAACCTGTGAGTTTCACGGGCAATTAAACTAGTTACTTTCCATAGAGGTGTATGTTGGGATAACTGGCTTGCATTGTTGTCCACCTATAGTGAAACCTATTGTTATTGTTAGTAAAAAGATAGTTAAAAATCATGGTGGTAGTATTTCTAGTCGCATTTTTACTCAATGAAGTACAATTTTGACCGTTTTATCCTCTTTATTTTCACTCATTGTACTACATTGAAGAGAGAGAGAAAAAAAAGAGAAAAAAAAACCAATTACGTAAGGTACACCATCATCAGCCCTCCGGCCCAGCACATCCCCGCCCTGCCCTGACCACCCATCGTCCCATTATAGCCGGCTCACCATCACACTCCTCTAACCACCAACTGCTTGAGCTACACATCATAGATCCATCGACACATTTATTGTACCACCAAGCACCTAACATCACACTTACACTGCCCAGTAGCCGCCACAAGCTACCCATTTCCACACCTATCACCACCACACCCCCATTAATCACACTCCCTTTCCCCTCTAAATCTTAACCCTTTTCTCGTAAGCCCATCGTGCAACCACCATATCGCCCTTCGTCGGTCACTTGCCCACCCACTGAACCCTTCATCGCACGCCAATAAACTACCAAATACATACTGCGACAATAAACTACGCCCATCAAATTTACCAATATATATAGGCAGACCCATTTCCACAGGGTAAATAGACTGCTCCACTGGATTTATTGTCAATTGCACAATAACACCCTCAAGTATGTTTAGTTTACTTGAAGCGTATAAAAGCATTATGGACAAGTATCACATAAAACCGTGGTCAAATACATAACTCTCGTGGATCTGACAAAATTGACTCGACCCGAATGATATGATTTGAACCCGAGCTGCACCCGAATTGAGGACCCGAATCTAACTCAAAATCCAAATTAACCCAAACTTATTTCAGCTGACTCAAATATTTATTATTAGAAACTGACTGTTATCCCCAAATAATTTGAAAACAACTAACACAAAAATAACGTGAACCTCACATGACTCGACTCAACCGGACCCAAATTCTTGTAAATCCTAACAATACAAACCCGAATTAACTCGACCCGAACTCAAAATCCGATGACCCTTTTGTGAGGTCCAAACTCCCGTGGCAATATAGGGATCCTATATTTATGGAAGAACGTCTTACACGCTATTGGACAATGAAAATGAGGTGGGGGAATGGTATATACTCCTACGATACTAGTCCTACAATAGAGAGACACCGCCCAAAGTTGCCCCGTTGGAAAAGCAAAAGGTTAAAATCCAATACAACCAACCAACTACCCTTTGACACCCGCGCATATTGTTCCCCTCTTCATTCCTTCCTTTTTACTACTTCATTCATTCACGGGTTTCTCTTCTTTGCATTCCTTTACCACAAAGCCTCGTTAAAGACGGACTTATTCCGTCTTCAGCTGATAACAAGATAAATATGATCAGTTTAACGAGAAATATAACCAGTATTATTTTCTAAGTTATAACTGGTTATTTGTCACATGGTAACATTTATCGTTAAATTGATCACATTTAATCCGTTTTCAACTGAAGACGAAATTAATCCGTCTTAAACGAGAATTTGCGTTCTTTTACACTCTTCACTCAATTACCACCCCACTTCACACTATTCTTCTTCCCTACGTTTTTTTACACTCCTTACTTATTTAACCTCATCATATCCCACACCTACCCCTTCTCTCTTTTCACCCTCTCCCTTCTCTTTTGGTAACAACTCTCTTCCTTCTCTTTCACTCTTCATTTCTTCATCTTCCATCATATATCCGTCTTAACATTAAAACGAGTTTACTAATAATGTTTTATTTGTGTAGTGTTAAGTATTAAGCTGCTGTTGATCTGAAAATGGGTCCTACAAATGAACAACACTTCACTTTCCAAGGTACTCTCTAAGATACTAAAACCCTCTTTTTATTTCTGGGTTTTTGATTGTTTGTTGATTTATAAAGAATGTTGCTTTAATTTGATATAGTTTGTGTTTAATTGGTTTTCTTCAGAATTTGATGAGCAATCAAGGGTTTCGATGCTTTGGGCTTGGTTTGATGAACTTTGATGTTGCTCTTGATGTGAAAGTTTTAATCTTTTTAATCTAATGTTAATCAATAGTATTAGTTTGATTTGCTAGATTATGATGACTCTCTTGATGATTATTTTAATGGGTAATTGCTAAGTTGTGATTTAAAGAATGGAGTATTGATGGATAATTAGATAGGTAGGATAGTTGTAGATGGGGTGTAATATTTTTAAATGATTGATGATTTTAGTGGAAAAGTATTGATTTTTAGGTGTTAGTGATAGGATTTAGATGAAGTGCTTGAGTAAGAAAAGGAAGGGAGGTGATGTTTCGCAGTCGTTGTCGAATTATAGGTCTCATGTATCTTTAGAAGGGTATCCAAGGCTAAGGAAAAGGGGTAAGGAAGATATAGTTGAAGAAGATGTCGGGTTGGTCGAAACTAGGGTGAGTGGGGCCGTCACTGCCCCGCCTTGTGGTAGCTTGTTAGGCTCGCCCGGGAGAGGTCTAAAGAGGAAAATAGGATGTATTGATGCTGCGACTAGAACAGGGAGGAAGAAGAAAATTGAGCAGGATTATTATTTGGGAGCTACCATTGGGAAAGGGAAATTCGGGTCTGTGAGAATGTGCTGGAGCAAAGTTAACGGTGAGGTATTTGCTTGTAAAATGTTGTCCAAGGGGGAAGACCCTGTGCATCGGGAGGTCGAGATTATGCAACATTTATCTGGACATGTCGGGATTGTTACACTGAAGGCTGTATATGAGGATGCTCAATCTTTTTATCTTGTTATGGAGTTTTGCTCTGGTGGAAGGTTGCTTGACCAAATGGCTAGAGAAAGGCAGTATTCCGAGCACCGGGCTGCTAACATACTCAAGGAGCTTGTTTTGGTTATTAAGTATTGTCATGACATGGGTGTTGTGCATCGTGACATAAAGCCAGAGAATGTTCTACTTACATCCTCAGGAAGCTTGAAACTTGCAGATTTTGGACTGGCAGTGAGGATATCGATTGGTAAGTATCACCTTAACTAATCTATTTTGTATGTCACAATTCTAATTAATTATGAGTGAGGCGTTCTGAACGTGCAAAGTCCGTCACAAATGTCCTATTTGCAACGGATTTTTGATGTCCTCGCAACATTTCTTTAGCTAAATTGCGTTATTTTTGTAATGAAATATAGTTGAGAAATAAAAAATTATTTATTTACATAATATTGTCTATCACTCTCCGACAATCGAATTGGTATACAAATATAGATAGAAAATACAAAATTTTCTTACTCCGTACATAGTACAATCTAACACACCCACCCAGTCGAAGTGGTATAAAAATATAGCTACAAAATAAATAAATATCTACAAAATATTGTCCTACACTTATTTTATGCATGATGAAGTTGTAGTCGGTAAATGCAATTCTGGAGTTTACGTTATGACACAACAATGTCTTGTTATGCTAACATTATTGGGAGTCTTGTGAAAAGTATTGTCTCAAAGATTTATGTAAGTATGGTCTTAGAACTTGCAATCAAAGCCCCAAAATTTAAAATACAAGAATCTCCTTAAGGCTCTAATTAAGTTTTGAGTTTTGACACATAATTTTTGGCATGTCATCCAATATGTGGTCCTCATGTGTAAAATTTTCTTCTTCATCTATAAAAGCTCGAGAATAAATAAAGTGAATAAGTAAAGTATAACACGAGGCTAAGGGATAGAGAACAAAGTCTGCGATGAATCTAAACTGAGCCTGGGCGATTAAAAAAAAGTTAAAAGTTAGTAAAAAGCTGATGGAGAGTATTAAGGCCGGGAAAAGTCATCTTCATTAAATTTGGCTCTTAAACCTACTGTGTAGAGAGGTACAGTTGTGTACTTGCGTACACCCGACACCCTTACAACTCCATTTGCGAAAGCGCTGGCCCTGATATACGAGTGTAGGTGGGGGAGCACAATCTTATAAACATTTTTTGGGCTGGCGACAAACATGAGCGCAAACAGAAGAAATGTAGCTTAGTTGACGATACAAAGGAGCTACACCCAGATCATTCATATATGATCACGTTGATATATTAAGTACCATAGCAATAACACAAATATAAAATTTAAAAAACAGGATAGAAATGAGATAGTGTATATAAACTATATATCATGTAGAGCCGTAGAGGGTAGTGGCTAGGCGAGAGAGCTCTTGGATTGATCCTCCTCGGTCATAAAGGCAGTAACCGGAAAAGACTTGGGAATACCAAGAGCAGTGTTGAAGTGTATTTGACCAGAACAAGGTTGGTCGACGCTCATCTCAGTTATTGTAATCCATATGAGAAATTGCTTGCTTTTCACCCCCTTCATTTTCTTCATCCGCCCCTTTTCAACGTAGCACGTGACCTCAGTTGCGTAGCTGACAAGGCTTTTGCTTCCTTCGAAATAGTGTTGGGAGGGTTTTTCCTGTTTCATCCACACGAAACCCGTGTCACGTACTCTCCCACACTCGATCAGGTCCTTCAGGGGCATTACCCCCTTTGGGAACCCTAGCTCCTCCAGCATCTCCATCGACGACTTCTTGCACGCCTCTGCCCCGGAGATGATCTCTGCCCCTGCTCGCTCATCCTGCCTGCTTCCGCTTGCCATCTATTCTTTTTCTGCTTCTTTTTCAATATATGAAACTTGTGAATTATTATGTGAGTCTTGTTAAGAGCATATGTATGGGGACGGGGGTATATCTAACTGATCTACATGAGGGGTTACTTAATAGAGTTGGGTGGAAGGGAGTTGAGCTAATTCAGACAAAAGGGCTTTTATGATTGAATGGTTGTTCACCTAACACTCCTTTTAGGTTAACCTCCTTTTCCCTCACAAAATCAATTATTCTCTTTTGTGTTTACCGAAAAGGTAAATTCAAGGGTATAGCACAACCTATCGCATGTTAAAATTAACATCTAGTTTAATCTATAAAAACCTCAAAAAATTTAGAAAAGATTGAAGAATTATTTATATAAAAGAAAAATATTCGTATAGAGGTAGAAGAAACGTCTAGTTTTTTCAAATCAACTAACCATGTAATACCATCTTGTAACAAAACAACGGATTTTGTCTCTCTTGCGTTCCCTCCCCTTCATTTTCTTTTTCTGGGAAGTTGGAACATCAAATAAATAAAAACAAGTTAAAGGTTATAGACCGGAGGCGGATCCGGGGACAGAGTAGTGGTATTTACCGCATCCAAAATACACAAGTTTGTTACAAAAAGGGGGCTAATTTTTGGTGATTCCTTTATCTTCGTAACCAACTTATATCCAAATGCCTTCTCCTTTGTTTTCCTGTCTTCGTTTCTTAGCTGTTACATACTCACATCGCTTGGTCGAATGTCTAAGTGAAATAAATGAATTATAGAGACGAGCAAAAGAGAACTACTCCCTCTATTCTTTCTATATATGTCTTATTGTACATGTTCACATTTTTACACACTTCTCTCTTCAACATCTCTTAACATATACAAGTGCATATAATGAAATATGTACTCGTATGCAATCATCTTTCACCCCAAATCTGGTGATACAGGTTTTATAATTTTTCCCAAGTACTTTTACAAGCTTTCTTGAATATCTAAACGCCATATATTGAGAAATGGAGGGATTATATTGATATTTCCTCTATTATACTCCTTCAGGTCAGAGCTTGTGTGGTGTGGTTGGAACTCCTGCTTATGTTGCCCCAGAAGTTTTGTTGGGGGAATATTCAGAGAAGGTGGATATCTGGAGTGCTGGCGTGCTTCTTCACGCACTTCTGCTTGGTGTTTTGCCATTTCAAGGAAGTTCTTTAGAAGCTTGTTTTGAATCCATCAAGAATGTGGATCTTGACTTTAATGGTGGCTTATGGTTGTCAGTTTCCCAGCCTGCTAGAGATTTAATTGCTCGTATGCTAACGAGGGATGTTTCCGCAAGACCATCCGCTGATGACATATTGAGTAAGTTTTGCACTTTCCTTCCCATTTGACGATCTGCTACCTTCACTGTATTGCTTCTAGAAAGTCTGGCTACATCTTCAATGCTCCTTCCTGAATGAAGCATCTGGTGGATGTTATAGTGGTTCGGTAACATCTACTAATATATCTAAACAAAAATTTTATTTTTCTGATTTTCTTCAGAACATCCATGGATATCGTTTTATGCTGATCCACCTCTGAAGACATTGACCATTAAATCACCGAGCAAAAATAGGAGATTGGCCTCACACAACATAACTAGAAAAGTAGTATCAGAAGTCGACAGTAACCGGGTTCAGTCAACAGGTTATCATTATCGCTGTGATGATTCTGATGTTAACTTGTTAACAAGTAGTTCTTGTAAGGTCGAAGAGGACAGTGGATTAGTGGATTCACTTGCAGTTGCAATTTCCTGCATGAAAATTTCCGAGTCAAAGCGAGTCAGGATATGCAACTCGCCCAATCCAGTTTCACACGAGCATTCCTCTAACTTGAAGGTTAACCTATGTGCAGCCTTCTGATTAAGCTACTAGGGTTGACTTAACCCATCTAATATCCTTACCTCAGAACTTAACAGGAATGTAAATATTGCTTATTGAAATCGCCTAAGTAACTTTGTATGATATGCTCATTACTCTTTATTTATTACTCCGTATTTCGTGTGTAATAAGCAGAAGTATTGTCTAATCAACAAGATCTGATATTAGTAAGTGTTATGAGATTTGTGTTTACTAGGATGCTGTATAATTCTTGTGTATTCTTTTAGATTCATCAAAAGCTTTGTATTAAGGGACTGCTAGGGCCAATGAATGCCATTGTTGATTTATTGTCACTGGCAGGCCAGCAAGCCGTTCTAAAGTAGATAAACTTGGGTGTTTTGCGTAAGTTATTTGTCGTCAATCCGGATTGTAGAGGCAATTTTAGTTTCTGTGAGGTTATTCGGATAGTCAGTTTACAGGCAATGCATGTTCAGTGTGTTGTGTGGCAAGAAGTCCGAGAATGCATGGTAGTGAAAAAAAGTACACGCTCATCATCGACATTCGGTTTTGAGGAACCAGAATCACCAGAACAATAACTCATTACCGACGATGGGACACTCAAGCTATTAGACAGTCTAATCGTAATTCAATCTAAACTTTCCGTGGTGGCACCTCAAAGTAGGTTAGTAAGCCATATCCAACGCAAAACATCCAGATTTGTTACTAGGAGGTAAGCTTTAAGTTCGGCGAGCGTGTTATTTGGATCGAGTCATTTTGGGTGTGATTTCATCAAACATAGGCACTATTGGCAGAATGGCAGCTACCCTAAGGGATATTTTGGTGCTTAGCAGTTAGCAGTCTGGAATTTGTTGTGTTTTGGCCCATATTTTCTAATTCTTTTTTTTTTTTTTTTTGCTGTAGGATGGGATTTTCTCATTTGTACCATTCAACTATTATCTTTTCTCACTTGTACACCTCTATTTTCCAAAAGCCCACATATACCCTTAAATTTTGTTTGTAACTTTCATCCATGACCAAAAGTTGAATTCTGTCAAATTAACCGTGCTAAGTGTTGATGTGGCATTTAGGTATTAATTGTTATTTGTTAGTTAACTTTAATCTGCTAAGCCTAATATAAATTAAAATGTTTTTTTATTTAAGTGACTAATTTTTTTTTACCTCTCTCCACCATCCAGACACACCAATGACCACCACGTTCTTTTACCATAGTAACCACCATTTGCTGTCAACCGCCTTCATCACACCTCAACGATTCATCCCATCACATGCATGTTCGATCACCACCTTGACATTGGTGCTCACAACCAACTTGTGGTATTGCTTCGTGGGCTCGGGCTCGTCGAGCCATCGGGCAGCAGAGTCCCAATTAGCGGCGAGATTATCGCATGGTGCTTGTGATGTGGGCAGTGGGATTCTACGGTGGCGGTTGACTTGCGTTTGTAGTGAGGAAATTGTCATGAAGAGAGAATGGAGGGGTTTCGAGTGGTTGTTATCGTGAGGGACTGGGGTTTTTTTAACAAATTTTTTTTTTTTACATTCATTATAGTTACACGAGATTAACTAAAGATGATTAGTAGCTAGCCATTTGCCATGCTAGAGCTTAACATAGTAGACTCAACGGAATTAAACATTAGGTCACAGACTCACAGTTGAAAGTTCCTAACAAAGTTGGAGGGTATAGATGGGCTTTTGAAAAATGAAGGGATACAAGTAAGAAAGCTAATAATTGAGCGGTACAAATGAGAAAATTCATTTTTTTCTTTTATTTTCCTTTTTTCGTTTATGGCTGGGTAATTTCTTCCTTTCTTTCCAGATTTTAATATTATTCTTTTGCTCAAATCGTTAATAATGTACTATAATGAGTAAAATGTGTATTGCGAAAATTAACACCTTTTTAAATTATGTTTGTAATAGCATTTGCGTTAACTACTAAATTTATTATATTAAAGAGGAGATTATTAGGTTAGAAACTCTTTAAATATTGTGGACATAGGTCTCACGTCCGAATCCCCCTCCCTCTAGTGTAATACGACAAATTGCATGCGTTGCTTTAATAAAACTAATTATTATATGACATTTTCGTTCGCGGTCAAAGTCACGTTTTTTTACTTTATTGAAGACGAGACTCATGGATGAAATTCATGAGAGGAGCAAATTCAATCAAGGATCTATGGAAGTTTGTCTTTATTATCACATGATTGATTGTATTACTATGAATGAGAAAGAGGTTGCATGGACTCTTCTGTATTGGGAACTCAAACTTATGGAATGGATTTGGCTAATATAATGGGTGATATGCTCAGCCAGGTGGGATAAGTATGGGTTATTAACTTAACTTATAATCATATGGGTCATGGCATGTGTTTGGGTTAGATCGGGCCAACAGATTAATCGGGTTAGCTTGGGTTGAGTCATTTTCGGATTTGCAAGGATTCGTGTCGAATCGATCATTTCAGATTTATTATTATCAAGTTTTTTTATATAGATAATGACTAAGTTCTCAACAATAAATATTCGGGTTGGACCGTATTGATTCGGGTCAATTCTGGTTATGTGTCATGTTTGGACCCTCAATTCGGGTGTCGGGTCAAATACGGGTCAGCTCTTCGAAACACGTCAATTTTGCCAGGTCTACTTGGGCAGGTAATACTTTGATACCCGCCTCGACATCCCCATATCGGTTCAGATTTGGATAGATGTGGAACAGTATTTACTTCTACCCGCCTCACTAAAGTCCTTACTTGTGAGTTGTGACCACTTATTGTAAATTGGAACACATATACCTAATTTATCCTACACTTGAGGAATGGTGATAATCCAAATTCCAAATTCACAAATTCTCATTTACGACGGGTGAAATACATACCAATTCATTCCACTTACTGCCTAAAGAGAAGCAAAAGTTGTCGTTATTATCATTATTTAATAGTATTTAACCCATCTTAAACTTAAAATGGATAGTATTCCGTATTAAGCAATACTTGCTAATGCAAAGTAGAGTTATTAGACACAAGTACAGACTACAAGACTAGTGATACATGTATGTAGTCATGTAGGAACAAAGGAATGCATCCATCTACATCATGTAAATCCTTGTCATAAAAGCCGCCTTCAAAACAGTAACAATTTGCACACTTGAAAAAAAACAACCCTGATAAGGAAGGAACTAAAGAAGATATCAGACAAACCCAATGCTGTAGCATTCCCCACTCTAATAACTACTCTTGTTCTTGACAGCGAAAACAAATCAACTCTCTCCACAAAATCAACATTCCGCTAACTTAACTAGAACTCTGTAGAAAATGGTTTAAAACCCGCCAGCATCAAAATTGCACTTGTGTCTCCTAGTTTAACTTAACAATGTATTTTCTGTCCGAAACCAATTAGTTTACTTGTCCGCCTTAAAAATAGTCCGTGTTTGGATTAAGTTCGCCAACAATTTAGAGCGTAGTAATTTTGCTTTATTCTAATAAGTCGAAACTGAAAAATAATATATTATGGGTCCATGGAAACAAAAATGTTGTTCCATTATTTCAACAGGCTGTATTATTCAAGACTCATCCACAATTTGAGTAAAAAAACCAGTGAGAAGGCAGACAGCTTTTCTTTTGAAGACAATAATACCAAACATTACCCATTTATTACAACTTAAAACTCTTAACTTTTCATGCCAATTTTCTTGCTTATTTCTCAACTTCATTCTACATATTTCCCATCACTTTCCTAAGCGAAAATCGAAATAACTTCATTTAAGTTAGTTTGAGCATAGAAGTTTGAGGATGTGGGAGTCAGAAAGTGAGTGTTTTGGAGGTAATGAGTATGGTGATGAAACTCTTTCTACAACCAAACATGGCCTTCACAATGATGGATTTGAGCAAAGAGGACAATCCTGGTATTTTCTCTAATAACTCTATACTCCCTCCGTCTCAATTATTTCTCGGTATTTTAATCAAAGGTACGTACACAAATGATAGAGACGGAGGGAGTACGTAGTTGGTTTTATACTGTTGTGCTCTTCAGTTTCTCTGTTTATGACCTATATTTGAAACATATTATGAGTTTTTTTTTTCTTTTTTGCTTTCATGTTGAATTTTTGAAGGTTTGTTGCAACTGATATTCCAAGTGATTTCTTGGTCAAAATTGGTGAAGTTAGCTTCCACTTGCACAAGGTAACAAATTTTTTTATGTTGGAAATGGATCATGAGCTAGCATGTAATTCTCATTTCTATCTTCTAAAGATGTCAACTAGCATAGTCGATAAAGTCCTGAGAGGTGGTGTCAGTGACCTGGGTTCAAATCCCGTCAGCATCAAAATTGTTCTTGTGACTTGACATGGGTACTTGATGTTCAATGCTTTATTTCAACCTGAAAATGTTGGATACTTGTAGCCGAGTCTAAAGAACTTTTCCCTTTTTACAAATATTAACTGATTGTTCCGTCTATTTTTGCACAAAACACAGTATCCTTTGATCTCTAGGTCAGGGAAGTTGAGTAGACTCATCTATGACACACATGATGGGAATTTAAACAAGATATCCATGGATGAGTTACCTGGTGGGGCCGAGTCATTCGAGCTAGCAGCGAAATTCTGCTATGGGATCGCTGTTGATCTAACAGCGGCCAACATCTCAGGACTAAGATGTGCAGCAGAGTATTTAGAGATGACAGAAGACCTAGAAGAAGGCAACCTAATTTTCAAAACCGAAGCCTTCTTAAGCTACGTTGTTTTGTCGTCTTGGAGAGACTCCATCATAGTGCTTAAGAACTGTGAGGACCTCTCTCCATGGGCGGAAAACCTCCAGATTGTTCGGAGGTGTAGTGAGTCTATTGCTTGGAAAGCTTGTGCAAATCCAAAGGGGATTAAATGGAATTATACTGGGAGGCCTTCAATGGTTGCTAGCCCAAAGTGGAATGAGATGAAAGATATGAGTCCGAGTAGCGCGAGTCAAGTCCCTCAGGATTGGTGGTTTGAGGATGTGTCTATCTTAAGGATTGACCATTTTGTCCGGGTTATAACTGCCATTAGAGTAAAGGGAATGAGGTTTGAGCTCATCGGTACTTCAATCATGCATTATGCATCAAAGTGGTTGCCAGGGATAGGAAACATTATGGAAGAAGTCAGCAGTAGCAGCAGCAGCAGTAATAGCGGGAGTTGGAAAGGGGGGCTCCACTTGACAGCCTCAGGAATCACAGAAGACCCGGAAAATATTAAGGCTAAGGATCAAAGAATGATCGTCGAGAGTCTGATAAGTATAATTCCACCTCAAAGAGACTGTGTTTCTTGCAGCTTCCTCCTGAAACTTCTCAGAATGGCTAACATGCTTAAAGTGGCTCCTGCGTTGGTGAACGAGCTTGAAAAGCGCGTAGGAATGCAATTTGAGCAGGCAACATTGCCGAATCTACTTATACCATCGTACAGTAAGAGTGAGACTTTGTATGATGTGGATTTGGTTCAGAGAATCTTAGAGCAGTTTTTAATGCAAGAAACGACTGAATGTGCAAGTCCTAGCAGGAAAGGGTACTTGGACAAGAGTAGCTACGATGATAGCCAACGAGGGGATGCTTCTAATGCACAGATGCGCGTGGCTAGACTGATCGATAGTTACCTCACGGAGATTGCTCGGGATAGGAATCTTTCTCTAACCAAGTTTCATGTTCTGGCCGAGGCTCTTCCTGAATCTGCTAGAACTTCTGATGATGGCCTATACCGAGCAATTGATTCATATCTCAAGGTATTCCGGTATTAACTTATTGAATTTGGTAATTGCTGATTTTTTTCTAGATCCTGCAAAATTGTCCTTAGAATGTCACAAATTTACTGAATTTGAAGTCAAACAATAATGTCAGAACATCTATAATCTGGAGATAGGAACTTTTTGACAAAAGAAACTGCTAAATTTACCTTCATGTATTAACCATCACTACTAATTCCCAACAGACAGTGATCAGAATATTTACACGAATAACGATACTCAAGCATCATATTTGTGTATCGAAAACCTGCAGGCACACCCAACACTGTCAGAACACGAGAGGAAGAGGTTGTGTCGCGTAATGGACTGCCAGAAGCTCTCGATCGATGCCTGTATGCACGCTGCTCAGAATGAGCGCCTTCCTCTCAGGGTAGTTGTTCAAGTCCTCTTCTCTGAGCAGGTAAAGATAAGCAATGCAATAGCCAATAACTCATTGAAAGACACGTCAGCAGATACTCAGTACCAGCCGATGGTCTCATCTCGAAAATCGCTGCTTGAAGGGACCCCACAATCATTCCAAGAAGGGTGGACAACAGCAAAGAAAGACATAAATACCCTCAAATTTGAGATAGATAGTGTCAAAACTAAGTACGTTGAGCTGCAGAGTAAGATGGTGAGTATGCAACAACAGTTTGACAAGATGATGACCAAACCGAAACAACATTCAACATCGGGTTGGGCTAGTGGGTGGAAGAAGCTTAGCCGGTTTGGAAAGACGAACAATTTGGACGATGATGCTGGGTCTGAACAGCCGCCACCAGAGCAGACCCGGAAAACACCTAGAAGGTGGAGGAACTCCATATCATGAATACAGAAGGGAAAAATGTATTTACTTCGACTCTTCATTTTTTGGGCCAATAGTCCAATACCCATGTCTAACACGACACTCAAAAATATGGGTACGGGATTTCTACTCGACACTTACTTGTCCGACTCTTCTTGTAATGAAGCTAGAATGGAAGCCTTGCAGGACAATGGTGGAAGAAAAGACGAGTAATGAAATTATGAAGCATAGAACATGAATTTTGGATTTGCCGAGTATATGATTGTAAATCTTGTGTCTCAAACATCTTCCATTCCTTATCTACATATTTCATATTTTTTGAAGTATTAAAATTTGTTTCAAACTTGTGTCATTGTACCTATATCATCATTCTGAATCATGGCGAGTACAGCTTTAGATATGTATCCTTATCCGACACCCTTACTCGAGTTCAGCGTTTAGGATGATTGAATTTAATTGCAGCCTCCTACTAATATTCTTGATTTAGAAAAGCAATTTTACAAGGGAGAAATAAAATTACCATTAGTTGTGTATCAATCTCATTCCCTCATACTGTCACAAAGTGTGACGGTATATCTTCTTGTTCTGTCATTAGCTAGAAAAATATTCCGCCATCAGAACCATGGTATCAAATATCTATTCTAACCTTGATCCCACAACTGGTCGCAGCACTGTAAATGCAGCTGAGACCACCAGTCCACCCTCAATTCCTTCAGTAAACGGCCGTGATTCAGTGTCGTGGCCCAAATATAATTCCGAGCTTGCTACTGTTCTCATGCATAAGGAACAATAACATGTTAGACCACACCAAACTAGAGTGGGTTCCTATCTTTGATCATTTATTTACTGCCTCGGCAATTTTACTTATTCTCCTGACATAATACCATGAAAATCAGTATATACACTCATTGAATTCCAGCTTTCTTTGGCAGCACTTTAATACACTACATGTGATTTAAGTACTTGAGTTCTTTGGCCTCTATTCTTTCTTGCAAATAAGTTAGGTGGAGCAATGGAGGACATTCAAGGCTATGGCCTCCTTCCTAACTTAGCACATGCTGAGCTATCAGGATGGTCCATATCACATTGCGTTGTCGCCTGCAAACTCACCAGTATCAAAACTGCTGTTGCGACTCATTTTGAGCCTATAGGTTCATGCTGTAAAAAGGGTAGAATGTATGTAGCCAACTAGCCATTCTCTGCCAAAATAAGAAGACGATCCGCTGTTTCAATTAACAAAGAAGAAATAATAATAATCTTGGAAACACTAAAGTGTTAAATCAAACTAACACCCTTCTTCACAATAAAGTTCAACTCTTGTCTGAAAAAAAAAGTTTTTTTTTTTTTTTTTGGCAACAGTAAAGATAGGGGATTTATTGCTTAATAGCCCATTTAGCTAATCCATGGGCTATTGTATTTAGTCTCCTCGGAATAAAACTAAAAACTAAGCAGTGAAAAGAGACGCTTAAATTCCTAATGTCTTCAAGGATCCCTTGCACTAGTATATCATGAGAATTGGATAGAAGAGAATTATTTCACTGAGGAAATCATAGTGGTTTTCCAAGTACTAGGTCTTCTCGGTGGATCTAGCGTTGATGAACCACGTATATTTGTATGTCAACTTTATTTGCTATTCGCTACCATTTTGTTTTTATTACCATATGCAACTAACTATTGGGCAACGGGATGCCTCCGTAATAACAATTTGGACTACTTTTGTGAATATAACCACCCTTTACCTAAAACACTAAATGGAAGAAACAAATTAATCTGTCTGAAGGATCACTGAAAGAAAGACATATCATTCATAAAATCTTTCAGTGAGCCAAGAAACAAGCCATGGGATATAGGGCAAGACTTAATCATTATCAATGAAGAAAACCATAGCAAGCAAGGCACGTGGGTGCATACATAATCTACACAAATTCTCATTTGTGACGGGTATATCAGTCGCAAGACTTACTGCATAATCTAGGCCACCACCAATGAATGCACTCATAATACATTTTGTATTAATGTACAAACATAGGGACCCCGTCACCGTGTAAATCCCCACAATATCTTAATTAACAAATCCATTTTCATCTTATATAGGACCCAAAAATTCCACAACCAAATAGCATGCAGACAGGCTCTTTTTGAGCTAAAAAGACATCACATACCAATTTCATTTCATCGAGAACAACGTTACCTCAGTGTCTCAGTCGATCACGTAAATTACTTGTCCATGAGAAAACAAACTTTATTCAAGTTTGTGATGGCTGTAATTTAAGATTCTTTAGCAAAATGCAAAATAATGTTACTCGCTGATGCAGGTTTCTACAATATAATAAAAAAAATATGGAGAAAACAAAACGTGGACGGCAGGATTCGAACCTGCGCGGGCAAAGCCCACATGATTTCTAGTCATGCCCGATAACCACTCCGGCACGTCCACTTTATTGATATTATTTCGCGGCAATATATTTTTATAAATAGTTTAATTAGCATATGTATAACTTGAGTTTTTATATTTTCTTTTTTTATATTTTATCCTTTTACACTTATGCGCTTGTAATTCTAATTAATTCCCTTCCTTAGCATCATGAACTTAAATATCTTGATATATACTCCCTCCGTCCCAGTCAATAGTTTACACTTCCTTTATTTCCCTCTCACAAAATAAAGCAAGTGTAAACATCTCACTGGAACAGAGGGAGTAATACACTATAAAAAAACTCATGAATTTAAAAAAACTCGTGAATTTAGTTTGATATTCTACTAGTGTAGGTCCCGTGCAAATGCACGGTTTTTGAATAATAATGTATAAAGACGTTGAATTATTATATAGCTTGGTAACATGTTTAAGTAGTATAAGAAAAAAATGTTGATAGTTTTCACACCGAATAAGAATGACGTAGAAATTGAACTTAACTATATAAATTACTAAATAATTAAAAATAGTATTATTATACTATTACTTTTACCAAAAGACTAATATTAGAGAATTTGTAAAAAGATATAATCAACTTGTAGTATGTTTGTAACAAAAGACCAAAATAAAAATATGAAATAATATTTCTCTAATATCATCATATAATTTTAGATGAATATTTTAATATTGTGCAAAATATTTCTCTAATATCATCATATAGTATTACTAATGTAATTTTACATGTGTAGCAAAATCAAAATAATCATTAATGTGGGTTTACATATTGAAATTAGTAGTAATCTCCTATTTATGGTATAAAATTAATATGAAATAATGTGAGGATCAATTATAGAGCATTTGTCATTTAGGCGGGAAAATTTCAGAGACCTCTTATTCTTTTAGTATAAGGGGATGTTTGTTTCAACCTAACACTTCATGACTAAAAATTCAAATAAAAGAAAATACTTGTCATTAAATAAAATATTACTATGTAAAGTAACTTTCTATAAACTTAAAATCACTTCATTTAAGTCAGTTTACAATAGTTCTGAACCAATAAATTTAGTTCAATTCAATTTTTTTTTATTACAATAGCTACTTATACTCCCTCCTATCCAATCCAATCCAATATACCCGTGGGCCCGAGCACAAGTGTCACAAAAATTATCTCACAAATGGTAAAAATGTCATAAATAGCCTTTAAATTTAAATATGAAAATAGTCCAAATGGTTTAAGTATTACTAAAAAAAAGAAATGGGTATATTGGATTGGATTGTCCAAAAAAAGAAAAGTGGGTACATTGAATTGGATAGGAGGGAGTATTAAATTATGACATGTTAAACTTGTTAAGTTAAAATAATAAAGTTTAGTATTATATTATAACAATGTTAATGACGAAAGTAGGTTATAAACTTTACAATAAAGTTCATACACTTTAATTTAAGATCAAAAACTTTATTATAAGACTCGAAAACTATTCCATCAGTTGTAATATAACTGGTTGTATAATCTATTTAATGGTATTTCATGAGTAAGGATCCTCTCCATTTCTTTTTAAGAAATGGAGGTCCATTACTTATGAGTGACTCGGATTAAGTATGAGCACGGTCGGACGGTTGTAGATTTATTTAGTAAAGAAAAGATAAATGAATAAGTGTGGAATATATAATTGCATAATATTTGTGAGAGGAAATGAATGGAAAAGAAATGGAGAGGATCCATTCCCGTATTTCATAGGGAGTTCCAATTGTCAAAATGAGGGGTGGCAATCGGGTCAGTCGGGTCGGGTTCGGGTCGGGTCATGTCGGGTTCGGGTCGTATCGGGTCAGACAACCCTTTCGGGTCGGGTCGGATCGGGTTCGGGTCGTTATCGGGTCGGGTCATTTTCGGGTCAAATGATACATCGGGTCGGGTCGGGTTTGGGTCGGGTCGTAATCGGGTCCGGTTATTTTTTCGCAATATTTCAATATTTTTCCATTAAATCTAGTTTTAAATTATTATTTGGTTTAATTAATTCATTATTAAGTCAAACATATCAATTTAAACAATAAATCACTTTCATTTTGATCATTATTAAGGTTAATAATTGTCAGAGCGTCAATTTAATCGGGTCAATGTCAGGTCGGGTTCGGGTCGGGTTCGGGTCACTGATTTTCGGGTCGTCAACGGGTTACGGGTCGTCATCGGGTCGGGTCGGGTCGGGTCGGTTTCGGGTTGCAGTATTCTCGGGTCGGGTCGGGTCGGTTTTGCTCGGGTTTCGAGTCGGGTCACTCGGGTCGGGTCGGTTTTGCTCGGGTTTCGAGTCGGGTCACTCGGGTCGGGTCAGACTTGCCAGCTCTAGTCAAAATCATGAGAAGAATGCATATATAAAATGTGCTTAACCCTGTAATTCAGCCCACTGAAATTTTTCAACTTACAATTAACAACCCAATTGATGAATTGAAGTACCGCCATTTCCATGAATATGTATAAAAAAAGAGTTTTTTATTAAAAAATTTTCGTCAATTTTTTATTTCTTGTATTTTTATTTTATTTAGCCTTAAAAAAGTTAAAGGATTATTTCGTTCCTGATAGTTATTTACGCAGCTTTCTCCAGACCTCTGGGAAAGCATGAAAAAAAGGCTCGAATGGTACGATCCTTCTGTCACCCCATTCATTCTGGGGTGATCTCGTAGTTCTTGGTCTGTGAAGATGCGTTGTTAGGTGCTCCATTTCCATTGAGGCCGAATCTAAACCTGTGCTCGAGAGATAGCTGTCCATACACTAGTTTCATTTATAATGTTAATCTGAATCCTCCTAAAACTCAAAACAGGTTCTAATTGCATCATCGTAAATTCATAATACTCTAAAGTTAAAGTTCGAGTAATAATCTAGAGTTAAATTTCATGAAATATTGACAAGATTAGAGTATAGATATCACAACAACCTGCCTTTCATTCATTATTAGAACCGGTATTTATACAATTGATCATCGAGGGCGAGACTTGGATAATAGACCAAGCCCAATACAGATAACATAGCTTAATAAATAAACATCAAATCTTGGAGAGAATTTTTTTTTTCAAAGGGGCGCACTACATTAGGAATAAGAATCGAATCCCTAGTAATTGGAGTAAGAGATTTCTTAACACTTGTGTTAACTCTTATTTTTGGGACTAAATACAGACATATACAGTACTTGTGATCTACGAGTATTTGTTAAAGGAAACGAAACGGATTTAGTGCCATCATAACCTTTGATAAGTACTCCGTGTATATTGTTTTAGTTGTTAGTTACTCCCTCTGTCCCGGTGAGATGTTTACACTTCCTTTATTTTGTGAGGGGGAAATAAAGCAAGTGTAAACAATTGACTGGGACGGAGGTAGTACTAGAAAATGCAACGTAATAATCAAATACATAGTCTAATTTACTCCCCTAAAGTCCAAGTTTTTACCAACTACTGAGTACTCCCCCCAATAGGCTAATATCTTCTCTACAGATTCTAAAGTGACTGATTAGATATTCAATAGGTCTTGCTTAAGACGGGTCGGATCTTACAACAAGTATTTTGTGAGAGGAAATGGGTAGAGGGAACAAGGTGGGCTCCCCCCATGTGCTCTCCACTCACCCTTGATGGGTATTTTGTGAGAGAATATGGTATCCGTCTTAAGCTTAAGACGGATACCTCCGTCTGAAATAAGATATTATAATATTATTGTGTTTAGATAGTTTGAATACTATAAATGCGGAGAGTTGTAGTCGTTGGACACACGAACAATCAATAAAATATGATTATGATCGATTTATGTTTTCTCCTCTATGAATTTTTACATCTTTGGACACTCGTTTACAAATCGGTGTGAAATGTGAATATATAATTTTAATATAAAAGTATGAGTACATAAATATCAACGACTACAATAAATTAAGTTGCTTGATTTTGGAATTTATACGAGTATTTATAAAATGGTGCAAAATATGTGAATCTATTTTTAAAATAATGCTAGAAAAATAAGTATTTGTCGTTTTGGGTCGGTTTCAAAATTATTTATCAAAATGGTGTCCACGTAGGCTCGGGTTTTCAAAACCTGAAACACGGAACAAACACGCCATTCCCAATGGCATGTCTTTAATTTTTTTTTTTTTGGAACCAAAAAAAAAATAAAAAAAATAAAATTTGGTACTGTTCACAGACACGCCAATGGGAATGACGTGTCTCTTTCAGAAAACACGCCATTGGAATGACGTGTTTACTTTAATCCATTTTTGTAAGTTTGCATTTTTCTACTCACTAGAAACACGCCATTGTCAATGGCGTGTTTCCTCCGTGTTTTTTATTCGCGAAATCCGAACCTACGTGAACACCATTTTGATAAATAGTTTTAAACCCGACCCAAAATAACAAATACTTATTTTTTAAGCATTATTTTAAAAATGAATTCAAAATATGTCCACAGTGCTTAACTCACCCATAAGGCTCCATATGATCCAGTTTATTCAATTGACGTTAAATATGTCCATTTGAGTCTCTAATATAATGGTAGAGTCGATAGATATAACTTTATTTTTTAGCGGAAGCAACATACACATTTACTCCGTATTAATTATTGCGGTTTTATACCAACAAGGGTTGACCTCAATGGTTAAGAGTCCACCTTCTGGCCATGACATCAGGGGTTCAACTCTCATTAAGTTAAAATATAGCCATGTTGATAGGTAATCTGTAAACACTACTGCAAATACTCAATGAGTACGGTGGTCTGTCCTAGCCTAAAAATAGGTAATGTCTACCTTTAACCCAAACTTTTATATACCAAAAAAATAAAATGCGACTTTATTTACTTATCTATTTGTCCATCCTAGATTGCAGTGACTTAATTTACTACGCAATCAAATTTTTAAAACACGGTACAAGAATATGCGACATCTCTCCAAGTCTGAATATGTCAATTAAGTTACCTAAACTACGACCTTGACCATGCTATGTGACCACTTCAAACTAACAACAGTTAAACAATTACAAGTATAAATAGGTCATTTTACCATGCAAATTATAATCACAATTTACTCTAAAACCTTCTTCCTTAATAATAACTACAAAATTTATAACACCAACAATGGCGTACCATAACACCTTTGTTCTTCTCGCACTTATGGCATTCACTTCCTTTGTAGCTTATGCAACTGACCCAACCCAGCTTCAAGATTTTTGCGTCGGAGTTAACGACCCTAACCAAGCACGTACGTCTTCTCTTAAATATGTTTATTTTAATATCGGCATTTTTTTTCGAGTCAATTTGTTTTTTCAATCTTTGACGTACATGTTTTTGACATAGGTCGTAACAAAATACCTAGCTAATATGAAACTTAAACCGTTAAATTCATAGCAAAATACTCCGCACTTTATATGAGTGACAATGAGACATAGAATTATCATAGCATATGTTTTTTTTTCTAGTCATAAAATATCAAAGTTATCTTTTACGCAAAATCTGAAGTACAACCGTCGTATGAAGATGATTAAAAAATGTTATTTTTTTCTAAGTGGTCATTGTTTACCATAAAGTGTTCATTATTTACCAAAAATGATTGTATTTTGTCAAAAAAACACGGAAAAGACTGTCATATATAAGAATTGTTGCACCACATCTTTTATCAAGTGATAAGCGAAAGCATTTTGTTTGTACTCGAATTTGGGGCTAAAGTTTCTGTCTTTGTAGTGTTTGTGAATGGCATGTTTTGCAAGAATCCAATGGAAGCAACACCGGAAGATTTTTTCTACAAAGGGCTAGACATACCAGGGAAGCCCAACAAATTAGGAGTCAATGTTACAATGGTTACAGCAATGCAAGTACCCGGGCTCAACACCCTTGGTATATCATTGGCTAGGATCGACTTTGCACCATACGGACTCAATCCACCACACACCCACCCTCGTGCCACCGAGGTCTTGACAGTCATGGAAGGAACCCTCTATGTCGGGTTTGTGACATCCAACCTTGCAACCGGCGGAAACAAATTGTTCACTAAGGTGTTAAACAAAGGAGATGTTTTCGTGTTTCCCCAGGGTCTCGTTCACTTCCAATTTAATGTTGGTAATTGCCCTGCTGTGGCTATTGCTGGGTTGAGCAGCCAAAACCCCGGAGTTGTGACGATTGCTAACGCGGTGTTTGGATCACAACCACCTATCTCAGTGGATGTTCTAGCCAAGGCCTTCCAGTTGGATGCTAATGTGGTCAAGTTCCTTCAGTCTCAGTTTGGAATGAGTTCGTAATTTAAGAATTGACTAAAAGACACTATTATTATAGTCGTACTATCTAATTAAGTTTGGATTGATGTAATAAATAAGAATAATCAAATATTATATTGTAATTCAGTGTGGGTATAACAAATACGAAGTACCGATTAAGAAATACCGAGATATATAATAAGTTAGTGTTTTGATTTACGTACACATATATATGTATATGTATATGTTTTTTTTCTCTTGATAGTTGTATCGATGGCCAAAGTAACAAAATAAACGCATGCATAGCCCTAAATACAGCCTAATAATTTTATAAAGTATCGGAGCATAAATTATAACAGTCGTCAAGAAAATAAATCTCCAAAATAAAAAAATATAGATCTGAAAGTAACGAAGTTACAGAAAATAAAGTAAAAAAACGTGGACGGCAGGATTCGAACCTGCGCGGGCAAAGCCCACATGATTTCTAGTCATGCCCGATAACCACTCCGGCACGTCCACTCTGTTGTTCATTAATTGTTATGTTTTTTGATAACAATGTTACAAAAAGCAGTGATTTTTCTACATTACACTTTTTGATTTTGGTTTGAACATATTTAGGATCTTTTTATCCATGCGACATAAAACCTCCAAGTTATCCATATTTTTATCCATTTGACATAAAACCTTACAAACTTTACACTGCCCGTCTTTCCCAAACTATATTTTGGAAAAAAATATTGTTGCATTCGGAATCCGTAGCATGAAGTTCTCGTATGTCAAAGTATTTTTGATCGATTAAATTTTAAGTGATCATATCTTTTACTTATAAGTTCCAAACTCGACATTTTTTTATTTCCAGAACTCAGATCTAAAAAAGATGAGCACTTTGGAAAAAAAATACCGTCATATTCAGAACTCGTAAATACAATTATGGTTAATTAAAGTTTTTTGGTTAAAAAAACTGGGCATTTCGTGCAAAATGGCAAACCTTATTAAATGCTCGTTTGTTTTGTTCATATCTTTAGTTACATATTACTAAAAATTAATAAAGTTACATATTAAATGCTCCCTAAGACAATTTAAGCAAAATTTCACATGACTTTCTTTTATGTTATACTAGTTTTAAACCCGTGCAAACAATGCACGGGTCGTACGTAATGATAGGCGCTATCGTTAAATGTTCAATGTCTTGCCAATATAAATAAGTCAAAAATTGGATATTTGTTGGTATATGGTTTAAGTTACTAATCAGTAATCATTATACTATTTAATTGAAACTCTTTATTCAATTATCATACAATTGTTTCATTTCATTTATTTGTTTTTTTTTACCTGCATGCAATTATAAATATTTATTTACATTGTTCAAGTTTCATTTTTTTTCCAACTGGGTCTATTATATATTAGAAATATGTTTATAATGATTTTAATTTAATTTTTTACCTTTTTATTTCTTAACGGTTTTATATTTTTTAAATCAAAGCAATTAAAATTTAATACTTCGTGCCACTATTAAAATTTTGTGAGTTGCACAATTTTTAATGGACCATTCAATTGAGGAATATTATTGTTTCATCATTATTCATTACTTTATAGAAATTCTGTTATAAAAATATTAATTTTCATTTTCATATCTATAAGAACTATAATGGTTTCTCAATCTTTATATTCAAAAACTATTTTATTCCAAAGTTGACATGTTATAAATTGTATACTATCAGATTATAAAAATGAAGAAAAGGAAATTAAAATTCCTGGAAAAAGGAAGCACTTGGAAAAGAAAAGTCAATTTTTTACCCCATAATTCAAGGAACCAATCAAAACTCCCTAAAAGACTTAGCTTTTATATATAGGAGATTATCTTTTTTCTATCTATAAGAGTTATAATTAATGTATACATTTTTTATATAAATAAATTATAAATTAATAAATTAATTGCTAATGACTGAAACATTTGTGCACTTGTGCTGCTTCCAGAACATACGATTCTCGTAATGTCGTAATTTTCAATTTTTTTCATCGAGAATGAGCACTTTTTATAAATTAGGATTATCATTTTTTTCTTGCCCCTTTTCTGATTATTTATATCCCTCGTTTAATTTGTTAAGCATGGTGTATGTATGGAGAATGAGCAATTTTTTTCTTATTTTTTATTTTTATTTTTTATTTTGATTATTAATAATCTACTTTTATTTTGTTTTTTTTATTATTAATCGAGTATTGCCTTTTTACAGGTATATTCATCCAGCAAATAAGTTATAAATTAATAAATTAATTGCTAATGTTGTCGACTGAAACATTTGTGCACTTGTGCTGCTTCCAGAACATACGATTCTCGTAATGTCGTAATTTTCAATTTTTTTCATCGAGAATGAGCACTTTTTATAAATTAGGATTATCATTTTTTTCTTGCCCCTTTTCTGATTATATATATCCCTCGTTTAATTTGTTAAGCATGGTGTATGTATGGAGAATGAGCAATTTTTTTTTTGTTTTTTATTTTTATTTTTTTATTTTGATTATTAATAATCTACTTTTATTCTGTTTTTTTTTATATTAATCGAGTATTGCCTTTTTACAGGTATATTCATCCAGCAATTTATAGTTCCGTCTCATCAAGCAATTTATAGTTCCGTCTGAGAAATTTTTAAGTTGCAAGAGTATTGTAATTTTAATTATTAATTATTAATTGTTTGAAATTGAAATTATTTTTTTTAGTTGCAAGAGTATTGTAATTTTAATTTTTGGACTTTTTTTGCATGAAATTATTAGTTTGTAATTTTATTTTAATCATGGAATATGAAAAAAATTATGGAATTGTGTATGAAAATAAAATATGTAAACAGAGTTTGTAAATATGTAAACATAGTCTAAATAAATCAGAAGAGGAGAGAGGGTAATTAATGTTTTAGTTTTGATGTGGGACCCACTATTCCTTAATTCCTGCAGCCAATAGAAAGGCTATAAATGTTTGTGGATTAGTATATAGTAGATATTAGAACGAAGTTGTATTGAACATTCTCCTTACTTATTAATAGCGAAAAAAGCAAACTTAAAGAACCCATGAAACGAAGGAAGTAAAAGTTATTGAAGAGATATACGAGTGTCTTGACATGCATGAGAGAAAGTCATATATAAAAAAACAAAAAGAGTATATAAAATATGTTAGTAACATAATGTTTAATTTCAGATTATTAATTCCTCGGTGTAAAGATCTACCAGAGCAGTTTTAATGCCGATAGAATTTAAACGTAACTCATAAATATCAAGTTGTC
This sequence comes from Heliosperma pusillum, assembly GCA_022085475.1. Classification (NCBI taxonomy): domain Eukaryota; kingdom Viridiplantae; phylum Streptophyta; class Magnoliopsida; order Caryophyllales; family Caryophyllaceae; genus Heliosperma; species Heliosperma pusillum. The sequence continues at coordinate 28,930 of JAIUZE010000043.1, forward strand.
ATTAGTTCATGATTTGACTATGTGAACTAGCTTACATTTGCTACTTTATTTATTACCACAAATTCTCATTTGTGACGGACACTATCCGTCGCAAGCTTAAGACGGATACCATATTCTCTCACAAAATACCCATTAAGGGTGAGTGGAGAAGCATATGGGGGGTGCCTACCTTGTCCCCTCTACCCATTTCCTCTCACAAAATACCCGTCGCAAGATCCGATCCGTCGCAAGCAAGACCTACTGATTTATTACTACCTTGTATTCAACTAGCTTATTGAAAATGAGGTATATAAATATACTCCAGAACTATTGATGATGGTTCAAATATAAGGACCGCCATATAACATAAAAAAGTTAATTATGTCTATTGACAGTCTATATGTGTACAACAAGCCTAGAACTTCACCAGGACGTTTTTTTTTGTTTCAAATCGAAGATCTCGAGGAGACGAACATATTGAAAAAAAGATTCGTCGCGTTCCGAATTCATGACAATGAATTATACGCGGTCGAATTCCGAATTCATGACAATGAATTATACGCGGTCAAAGTTTTTTTTTTAAGAAAAAGAGGGGTACCATGTGGAATATGCAAAAAGAAAGGGGTATCATGTAAAATATCCCTTTTTCTTTTTAGAATATTCTAAAAGACCATCTTGTTTGTTGTTAGTTGTTAGTAATATAATGTTACTTGCTCCGTCCAAATCTTGTTTGCTTTTGATTAAAATTCCTCACACAAAGAATATAAAAGGCAAACAAATGAATGAGACAAATGGAGTATTAGTTTTTTTTGGTGAATACAGAGGGAGTATTAGTTAAAATCTATATATCTATCTATACTATTAAATCCTGAGACCATAACTTCCATGTATTTAAAGAACGTTATACAAATTAATTATATTATATAGTTTTTTTAATCATTCATTTGAATAGTCAAAGTGACAATATTAAAACCGGGAGCAGTGAAAGTAATAGAACAACAACGAGAGTAGTGAAATTATCAATATTAATGCGGCATTAGTGAAAGTATCAATAATTACGGTGGGAATAGTGAAAGTAACTTAATTGTGACAGGAGTAGTGAAAGTAACTTAATTGTGACAGGAGTAGTGAAAGTAACAGTAATAATAACAAATGTAATAAAAGAAACAATACCAACAATAAAAAAAGTATATATATAAACAATTAGCTGACCAATTGATTAAAGTAAAATATTAATAGTGGGAGTAATAATTTTTCTCATAATTTATTTTATTGTAATTTTGAGATATGTCATAAGAAAATATATTAATGATAAAATTTATGAATTATGCAACTATAAAGTATATTTAATTAAAATAAATTTTGATGATAAATAGAGGTAGCTCAGGCAGGGCCGGTCACCAATACTAGTAATTTTAATAGTACTTCCCAAACTACATAGATGTCGTGTGTTAGTATTACGGAAAATACTACTTAAAAACCGTTTCTTATTTTCCAAGATTACAATCTTGTTAATATCTTGTGTGTATCTTTTATTATATATTGTATCCTAATGTTTGCATTGTAATAGCTGTAGGTTTCTTGTATTATATAAGCATTGTATGTCTTAATATTAATTCAAGCAATCTAAGTTACTGCAGAAAGTCTTGCTTGCGATGGGGTGATCCGTCGCAAGCTTGTGACGGGTTAAGCCCTCCTTACAAAGAACAAGCGTGAGTGTAAGTGGGGGGGATCCATTTGTCCCCCACTTGCCTCCCCACTTGCACTTTCTGAGGAGAGCTTGATCCGTCGCAAGCTTGCGACGGGTTCACCCGTCACAAATGAGAATTTGTGAAGTTACTATATATAAAAACACAATCATTTAGAATGTTTTCATTGGCTCCCCCTTTTAAGGGAGTGGAAATTCTTTTTTTTTTTGTGTGTGTAGGGACACCTACTTTCTTTTGTGTTATTTAATTTAGGGTTTTTTTGTCAGAAACTACCTTTTATTTAGGGTCATTTGTGAGCAGCTACCTTTCATTTTTTTGGCTTTCAACTACCTTTCATTTCTTCTTTTTGCAAAAAACTACCAAAAAATGCACCTCTGGCGAAAAAAAGTCAGCTTTCCGGCGTTGACTTACCATTTTCATATTGAATCCAACTCTTTACTTCATAATCCTAATAATAGACGGAAAAGATTAATTTTTTTTTTTTTTTGGCAACGGTAAAATAGTATCTTACACACTAGAAATCCAACTCTCTAAGTCGGACTTTAATATTACATTATTTGCAAACGAAAACAAACTAAGAGCTGGATTGATGAGCATAGCAGCCTTCTTGAGGGGGCGATTGGAACTGGCCAAATAGACGCCTATTTCTTTTCTCTTCCTAATTAGATGAGCTTCGGAGGAGTACCTACGACAAGACACACTTACGCCACGAAGACGTAGGAATTTTTTAGGGAAAGATCTACTTGAAAAACAAGTAGACAAATTGTGTCTTGGAGATTCATCCCCTTTGCTATAATTTTCTTTAGAAGTAAATAAGAGATCCGGCATAAACCATATCAAATGACATCCCATAGCCATTTTGTTCCTGTGCATATATGCTACAAAGCATTGTCTAGTGACGGGACCAACCCGATCGAGAAGCACACCTTCCACAGAAGCTTCGTAAATGCCATTATTCCTGCAAAAAATTACACTTGGCTCGGAGCAAGTGCCCAGACGAGTAACCCAGCAAGCAACCTCATAATTTAAGTTTATTTTAATAGCCAACGACATAAGTAAGACTAAAATCCCAAGGATAATAGAACAAGACTCCAACATCCAAGAAGGGAAAATAAAGATAAACTTATAATAATAAGTTATAATTAGACTTAATAAGAAACAAAGAAAACAATAATTAAAAGTCATTAAATGATAGAGAAGACCACCGCATCCAACCAAACCAACGCCACTACCAAGTCTCGTCTTAACCGACCCTACCAGACACTTCCCCAACAGAAAATGACCCACTAATCCTGACCTTACTCCGAACAGAAACAGACGAACCCAACCATCGCACCGAGGCCAAACCACCAGACCCAACATACATCTAACCCATCCAAGTAAACCACACACACCAAAAAGACTCACACATGCCAAGACTATACATGCAAGACCATCTTTAACCACCAACAACAAAACAGAAACGATAAACAAAACACGGACACACGAAATAGGACCGACAGGTGGGGGAGGGGGCGAGGGGGAGGGGGAACACCTAATCGACCCAGATCCGTAACCGTAGAGAGACACCAAAAATTCAGAACATATGGGTTATACCCATCTCGAGACTCGACACGAACATGGATTAAATAGATCCTTACCAGGTGTAGGGGAAGGGGCAAGGGGAAGGGGAACACACCTGATATGCATGTATAGACGGCGACGACAGAGCACAAGATCGATGGAGTAGACCGAGAAACAACACGCCACCCACAAAACCAGTAGGCCCGCGCGCGAGAGATCGGGATTCGTCCAAAAAGAGGAGTGAGGTCAGACAAAGGGTAATAAAATGAGAGAAACACTAGTAGTTCGCCGGAGATAGGCCAGGTAAAGGGCCCATCTCCGGCGAAGGGGTAGGTGGAGAAGGGGAGGAAGTGTGTGGAGAGGAGGAGGCGGCGGCGACTGATTATTTAGGGTTTTTTTTCTTTTGATATTTAGAGAGAAGGAGGAGGGTTGTATTTTAGAGAGAGGAAGTTTTGTATGGGGACGGAAAAGATTAATTGAACCAACATTAATCACCTTAATTTGTCTATCTCTTAGCCAAATCAAAGCTTTAATTCACAAAAATAAAATCACCATCGACATTTAGCTTAACATGGTAAATTCTTTTTCATCAACAACCATCTATTATGAGCAAAATAAACTCCTAGTGTTAACTATTTGAAAATAATCAAGGATTCACATATAGGATCACCCACCAGTTTCATCATGAATAGAGAAAGATAGACTTTAATATGAGTTAAATAAACATTAAGTTGATGAATCATGAATAGTCAATAAGGTTGTCGAATGTAAGGGCGGAGGTGAAGGTGATAGTAAAGGTAACGACATAAATGGAGAGGGAGATTGAGATGGTTGATGCGTTGATATTACTTAGAAAAGACTTTGATAAGGTGTTGGCTATGCAGATTAGTTTTTTCAGACTTCGTTGTGTGAAAAATGGAGAAAATAGCAAGTCAACGCCGGAGAGCTGACTTTTTTTCGCCAGAGGTGGATTTTTGGTAGTTTTTTGCAAAAAGAATAAATGAAAGGTAGTTGAAAGCCAAAAAAAAAGAAAGGTAGTTGCTCACAAATGACCCTAAATAAAAGGTATTTTCTGACAAAAAACCCTTTAATTTATCTCCTAACTATGATAAAAGTATAAAACACCCATTATTCCAACTGTTATTAAGAGATTAAAGATACACATTACATTATACAAATCTCATTTTGCAATGCACAAAAATTACAAAATTACCATCAAATATATTTCTTTATATAATTAAAAATTGATAATAAGAGTAAAAAAAATCTTTAAAATTTTTTCATAATATTATAAAAAATTAATGCATATGTTTCCATTTTTTATTTATTTAAATAACATACAATATAAAATGCAAAACCTTACAAAGACTAATTATCTACCTATTTAAAAAAGTTAAGTATTTACGAAAATTACAAAGAAACAATATAAAATGCAAAACTTTACAAATGACCGACACATGTAACAATGTTGCTTAATTTTGTAGGAATTTTACCACATTTCATACGGAGTACTTTGTTTGCAATGACATATAGTTTTATTTTTTTAAAAAAAATTAGCAGACAATGCAGTTTAAATAGTAAAGCCGTGCAAATTGTGCACGGGTTTAAAAGTAGTACACTTGAATCTCATAATCTCTCTTATAGTTAGTAGTTCATTATTTCGATTAGTTAAATTAGTTTGTTAGTCAACTAAATTAAATTAAAAAATAAAATGAACGGATTGAAGTGTTAAAGATAGAAAAGGTACTTTGAGTATTTTTTTTTTTGATAAAGTACCAATAACAATAATTAATAATTTGTCAACGATGAATAACGATTGAGATTGCAAAGCCGAAGCTCAACTTTCCGACATACTATAAACAGGCCAATGGAGGTCCAATTTTTTGAGCCCTAACTAAGTTCCAGCCTCATTGATAAAACTCTTATCCCATAAACCTAAACCAAATTGGGTTAAAAGAATTTAGGTCAATAACTCCATATGTTTGTACTCCGATTAGGTATGTAACATAGAATTTGTGAATTTTGTTGGGTCATATTATATTATTATGTGACTACGTTGTAGAAGACACTCCATATTTGTTTATAAAATGTTGCCAGGAATTGAGACGAAGTCATTAATTAAATTTTCAAGATTACTTTCCCAAAGTCCTGAATTTTTACCAACTATCAATAAGGACTCATTCTTACATATCAAAATTCAAAACCACGTTGAATCAAATCATCAAAACTTACGTTTAAGTCACTTAGACAATGACAAAGTTATTTAATAAATTTTCTGAAATGTACTCCCTCTGTTCGGTCAATAATTGTTGTCATTTCATTTTGTCACAAAGACTAAGAAAAAAGTGAAAAGACTATTTATGATCCTCTTAATGGATGACAATAATAGTCTCATCAGGTGATCAAATTAATCATAGAAACCAACCTAATAAAAAAAATGACAACAATTCAGTAAGACACCCTAAAAAGAAATAAAACAACAATTAACCGGGACAAAAGAAGTATCAATTCGGACTTATTTAACCTACAATATCAAATTATCAATTTTTTTAAACGAAACCAAATAACGTAAGCATACAAAGTTGGATGACATGTCAATAAATTACAACATACGACCTCGCCAATTCTATACATGACCAATTCAAATTAAGAACAGTTCTAACTATAATCAACTATAAATAGGTCATTTTACCATGCAAAGTATTATCCAAACTGCTCTAAAACTTCTAGCTTCAAAGACTAAACATTTTATAACCAACAATGGCATACAATAACACCTTTGTTTTTCTAACACTTATGGCCTTCACTTCTTTTGTGGCTTATGCAACTGATCCAAACCAACTTCAAGATTTTTGCGTTGGGGTTACTGACCCTAACCAAGCACGTACGTCTTCTCTTTTTTCTTTTCTTTTATTCGAAGCGTTTATTTTCAATCTTTGACGTACAAGTTTTTGACACATATCGTAACATAATACTTAGATAATAAGTTTTCTCATTCACTGAAATCATACTATCAATGAAATATATGTAAGGGAGTATGAAACTAAAACATTTAAATTCGTATAAAGTGACATTTTATCTTTGCATAAGATTTTCTTTAGTAAAATATCAACGTTATCTTTTTAATATGTAATAATGAATCAATTAATTTGTACTCGAATTGTCGTGCTAAAGGTTGTTTTTTTGTAGTGTTTGTGAATGGCATGTTTTGCAAGAATCCAATGGAAGCAACACCAGATAATTTTTTCTACAAAGGGCTGGACATACCGGGGAAAACCAACAATTTAGGAGTCAATGTCACACAAGTTACAGCAACTCAAGTACCCGGACTCAACACCCTTGGTATATCGTTGGCTAGGATCGATTTAGCACCATACGGGATCAATCCACCACACACCCACCCTCGTGCCACCGAGGTCTTGACGGTCATAGATGGAACCCTCTATGTTGGGTTTGTGACATCCAACCTTCCAACTGGCGGGAACAAGTTATTCACTAAGGTGCTAAACAAAGGAGATGTTTTCGTGTTTCCACAGGGTCTCGTTCACTTTCAATTTAATGTCGGTAATACCCCGGCTGTGGCTTTTGCTGGGTTAAGCAGCCAAAACCCCGGAGTTGTGACGATTGCCAACGCTGTGTTTGGATCACAGCCCCCTATCTCGGTCGATGTTTTGGCTAAGGCCTTCCAGTTGGATGCCAATGTGGTCAAGTTCCTTCAGTCTCGGTTTGGGATGAGCTCATAATTCAAGAACCGATTACAATTTACAAGACACCACTACTATAATCGTACTATCTAAATTTGGCTAATGTAATGAATAAGAACTACCGAGATATCTATATACAAGTAATTGAGTGATTTTTTTTTGTTCAGTAACCGAGTATCTGTTATGTTCTCCAAATTGCTGTTTTAATCCGAATCGTTTTATTTATAAGCAAAGTCACAAAACGAAGACATATAGCCAGAAAACCATCTCGTTAAAATCATCAAGAAATTCAATGAAATTAAAGAGAACAAAAAAAAATATATAAGCTACCACAACATACAAGACGTTCTGAGACTGAGACGGAGCAAAAACCAGGGCAGATTTCGTCAACTTCATCGGTGTCTATACTCAATAATCATAGACCTCACACTATCATACGTAGTATATTTAGCATTGTCGATAGATATTACGCCCTCTGTTGCGGTTAATTATTTGTTTACATTTTATATTGTTTGTGAGAACATTTAAATCAAAAGCAATAAATAATTGAATTATTGAAATGAAAGAGATATCACTCATATATCATTGTAGATCATTATATCAAACATACAAGTAAATAAATAAGTTTTATAGAGTACATTATTTTTATTAGCACATTTACTACAAAATTTATAAAACATTTTAACAATAATTTATGTGAAGGAAAAAATTGTAAAAACATAAACTCTTATTAAATAGTTTTATAATTATTTATTTTAAGGTTTGACAATTAAATTTAAGTCATACACTTATTTACAAAACAAAACCCGCTCGCAACGATAAAAACGGCTTCTTACTCTCTTCATACACCGTATTATGTAAATAGTTACATACTAGTAAAAAGAATAGTTGTTGGCAAAAATAAAAAGTTAAGAAAATATAGTGAACAATGAAAGGAATGGAGTGTAAAATGAGACAAAATATGAAATCTGTATGGGAGGCAAAAAAACACATAAAAAAGGATCTTGACGTGCAGGGACGAAGCTAGGATATAAATATAGGAGGGGCCGATTTTTATTTTTTTCTCCATTAATGCACAGTTTATTATAAATGTTACACTGTTATTTTAGTATTTATAAGACTGTCTTATAATTAAAATGTGAAAACAAAATCGTTATAGTTACCTTGATGATAAAATTGATCATGGAGAAGACAACCAGTTCGAATGAAAAAGTCCCGATTTTAAAAATATTACGAAAATATCTACCAAGTAAATTTATCAATATGGTTATATAAATAAGATAATACTCCATGTAACTAAACGATAAGAGATTAAGGAATGAAATCTTAGACAAAATAAGGAAATTAGATAGAAGTTAAAATTTACTCCATATAAACTAGAAAGGTTAAGGAATAGAATCTTATTAGACCAAATAAGGAAATTCTTAGAAAGTAAAAAAAAATCATAAAAGGGTAGCAACTGGGTTCGAACCTGCGATTGCATGACATATTCTATCTCTAATTAACAAACAAGCCACTCAGCCAACTCTAGACAAGCGATAGATTTGTTACTATTAAATGATTATTCTATTAAGCTTCGCCCGGGCCCCTTCGGCCCAGGCGTAGCTTCGCCTCTGTTGACGTGGTTTGAACACTAACCTCAAGTAGTGCTTGGTTTGCCATGCATTTACCACTAGGCCAACAATGAACAATAACTAATCCACTCATGCATGGTCTATTAAGTAATCAGTAAGTCTCATTGAATACTGCGTATATCCGTCTTCAATGACGATGGGCCAGATTCCCTCTCACAAGGAGGCAAGTGGGAGGACAAGTAGCGAACTAGATAGATCCCCACTTGCATGCCCTCCCACTTGTCTCCTTGCGTAAAGGGTTACAGCCCTTCTTCATAAAAGACGGATATGCGCCGTCTTCAATGAGAATTTGGGTTAAGTAATTATTCCTGTAAAGCTTTCTCGGGTCATGTCTCATTTGACCCGGGCATAACTCCGTCTCTAAAGGAAACAACTCGTAACAGAACAAATAAATACTTTGTATCTTGGATTTCCAATGTAGTTAAGGTTACCCCCGCATACAACTCCACGAGATTAGCAAGTCAAGGAATACAGGTTATGATTCTCTCCATTTTCTAAAAGAAATGTGGTCTATTACTTTTTAGTGGTCCGAATTAACTCTAAACCAGATCGGATGGTTGTAAATTTACTTGAGAATGAAACGGTTAAAGAATGAGAGTGTAATTTATAATATAATACTTTTTGACAGAAGAAGTGGAGAAGAAATGGAGAGGATAATTTTCCAAGAATACCACCCTTCCATAAGCGGGGAACTCGACCGAGTGAGACCTACTCGGTCGTGTTGGTCTGGGGACTCGACCGAGTCGATCTGGGACTCTACCGAGTCGAGTCCGCCTGTATAGCTTTCCGCCCACTTTCCTTTTATTTTAATTCTTGGGTTTTGGGGTTTTGTATAAATAGAAACCTAAGCTACGATAATCAGACCCAATCCTCTCAAACTCACCTCAGATCAAAACCCTAGCCTTCATCTTGATTGCATCTAAGGAGAATATTTGTAGATCTAGGAAGAGAGTTAGAGATGGAAGTGGGCACGTGGGCCGTTGGGCCAGCACGCCAAAGCATGACCCACAACCCATTTTAGCACGACACGGAGTTGACACGGTCCAGCACGACACGACACGCTATGGGCCGTGCCTGGGCCGAAGTTTGAGAAAAACGACCGTGCCTAGGCACGACACGCTAAGTGGAGGATTTGGTAAGGCACACTCAAGTACGACACAACACGCATGGGCCGTGCCTGGGCCGCCATTTTCATTCGACTGGCACGGCACAAAACCTACTTTCATGGGCTTGAGCCGTGCCATTTTCTTCTCCAAGCACGGTGGACCGGCACGAGACATAGCCCGACACGGCCCACTTCCATCTCTAAAGAGATTCTTCACCTTTAATCTTTCAATTGGTAAATTTAGTTTACCCTTCACCGCCTATTTTACAAGATTTTGGTTAGTAATCATTATTCTATTGATTAGTATGAAATTTAACCTAGAAATTGAGGATTTCCTTAGCTCTTGTGATCTTGAGATCTTGAGACTAGACCTAGAATTTTTGATGTTTTGAGAAATTATGGTTCACTATTGGGCGATTGATAGATTATGGGTAGAGTGTAATGATATGTTATTATGTTATTATAGGTGCCTATATTGGTAAAAGACCAGGTTGCTAGCTTTCTTTGGTTGGATTTGCCAAAAAGGTAGAGATTTGTCTACTCAATCTTAGTTTGTATTTGAAATTGATGTGACTTGAGAGTGTGTGATATTGTTCCTGTGAATTATATGATCTATTATAATGTGTTGAGACCATTTTTAGATTAGATTGGTTGATGATGCCTTAAGACAAATTAATCTTCTTGTTAATATAATGTGTGCCTCTTAAGTTTTAATCTTATAGCTATGAAAGCTTAACTAATCGTTCAAGGTTGCACAAGAAGATCAAGAGATGAAGATCGTCATTGTTATAGTCATAGTGTTGTATAAGAGATCATTAAACTCGATTCATGCTAAGTACTTCAAAACTGACAGTGACATGTCACTGTGGTTTCTGGCTCTTAAGTATTTCGAAATTACTTAACTCTTGAAAATTGCTTTCAAAATCTTTGATCAACATTTTTGCTTTGCTGAAATTTCTGGTTTGATCCTTATAATTGAAAGGAAGTTTTTGTTGTCTTGGAAAAGAAGACACTTGCTAAATATGGTTGCTTACTTTTACTATAATTGGTAATGTTTATGGTCCCCATAAACATCACCATTTATAGTCTTTCTTGTAAGAAAACCTAACCTATTTTTGTCTAAAGATTTGGCTGAAAAGTTAGAGTCCCAAGTAAACTTGGTTACTTATGCAAGAATTTATCTTTCTTGCATAAGGAGCCATGGTTTTGGCTGCCTCTTGTTTGGCACTTTAATTGTTGTTCAAGATTCAACTTTTATATTATTTTTATTGTAAGGTACACTCTATCTTACACTATAAATACTACACTCATTTCATTTGAACAAGTAAGCAACAACAAAACATTTTCAAGCTTAAAAGACTTTGAGTTTTATTGAGTAATTATCTTTGCAAAAATCATTTAATATTTCATACTTAATTGTTTTGCAAAATATTTTTTCTTAAGTCTTTTACAAAGAGCTAGTTCGTTGCAACAAAGCATGTATTGTGTTCGATGATCTCGTGTTAGTACTTAATCGTTTTCTCCACCGTTCATTTTGTGAACATTTTGAGAAACACAAGTCTTGTAACAAACGAGTAGAACAAGTCTTAAGATAGAGTTATCTTGAGCAACTAGCAACTCGAAAGAGTTGGGGAAGTCTCTTGGCGGAGTAGTCTTGAGCAATAGCAACTCGAAAGAGTTGGGGAAGTCTCTTAGCGGAGTAGCTTTGAGCATAAGTCTTGGTGCGGAGTAGCATTGAGCAAATAGCAACCGGAGTAGGTTGGGGAGTTGTTTTATTATTCGGGGTCTTTGTTTGTATGAGTTTACGTCAAAGATGTTTAATAAGATAACGTTGGATGTAGGTCGCGGAGTAGTGACCGAACCAATTTAAAAAACATCCTTGAGTTTTGTCTATTTCGTTTTTAATATTTCCGCTGCACTCAGATTTCACTGTTGATTCCACTGTGACATTTACCTGCTGAATCGTTGTTGAATACTTCTAACTTTCTAGTTCGAAGTGTCAACTTCTCATTTCTTCTAAGTAGTGTCTTAGTGATCATAGAGTTTTTAAAGAAGCTTTAATTAAGCTTAAAATTTTAAATAGACACCTAATTCACCCCCTCCCCCTCTTAGGTGATCTTGCCCTTGACTCTTCATAATGTTTGATCAATGTTGATACATTATGAGAGGATGATATGAGGTATTCATGTTGTTGGGACCAGTACGGGTAACTGGATCCTTTGTGGCACCGTCATACGCGGAGGGACGTGAACGTTCAATGGTCAGGGGAGTGTTCGAGAACCACATGATGCCATGTGATTTGTACAAGCATCTGGATGCATTATCATTTGTAGCAACCGCTCTTGATTATGATTGAGGTTGATTCGTGTGATGATATTTGATTCGGTTGTTCACGTTGTGCCTATGTATGATCACGTGGGCCTTGTCACTCGTGTTTCCTAAGTGTTGCGTATTGATTTCTCTACTCAACTTTGGTTGACGTGTGTTATCTCTTGTGAGATTCCTTTAAAATCTATCTACCGTGATTCAATTCACAATTTCTGGTCTTAGAGTGAGTACGTTAGACTTTCATGTATATCATGACGATGCTATTGATGTTGGTGGGGCCACGGGTGAGCCGTCGACATGGAGAGAGTCTAGCCTAATTGATAGATCAGTTTTATAGTTAGACTTAATTATTCTGTTGTGAGTTTGGATATTTATTTGGAGATTTGGTTTATAACTCACTAAACCTTGAGGTAGTATGTTTGTCTGTTTCATATTTACTCCATTAATCCGTGTGCCGAAATAAGACGAAGTTTATTAGAAGAATAAAAGGGAGTATATTATTATTTCATATTTCTAAATCTAAAATTATTAAAAAAAAATCATTTCATATGATCTTTTAATTTTAATTCTTTCGATCAACTGTACTGTGATTATTCATAAACAATAGGTTTGTCAGTTGGGGCAGGTTTGGGAAAAGCTTTCAGCAGGCGTACGAAATTCGACTCGTGATGGGTGGTGGGGCAATCTATGTTCTAAGGTTTCATTACATAAGAATTTTGTTGATATTTTTAAATAATGGTTTTTAAAACTTATGGGACTCTGAATTCGCTTACATTCGAAGTTGTTACCGATATGATATAAGAAATGACTATAAGCACATTGGCTTCCGAATGCCTGGATGAAAATATGAGACACAAGCATTAATAGTTTTTCACCAATTATTATACCAATTATATATCATTTGGTCTGAATTTTAGGAGTATTATAAACGTTGAATTTCAACTGAATAGTGTACTTTAATTTATGCGTGTAAAATGTTATACATTTTCTAGTATTGAATAATATTATAACTATAAAATTTTAAATACTATCTATATATTTTTATACATACTCGTGCAACTTTGCACAAGCCCTAAACAAATTTAGATAATGTACCAAAAACAGTAATACATAATTTGTTGACGATGAAAAGCTAAGCAAATAGTTGTGTTATTCATACTATTCACGTCCAGCCCTAGGGTAGGACGTGAACTATTCATGTCCAGTCCTAGGGTTGGACGTGAATATTTCATGTCCAATCCTAGGCCAGGATGTGTACTATTCATGTCCACTAGGTTTTTTTTTGTCTTTTGCAAAAAAGAATTTGGAATTTTTTTAAATAGAAAATCGTCTTAGTATAATTTAGGGCGCTTGAATCGTTCTACGCTAATCCGTTCAACACAAATCCATTCTACAATGACGATTCTGTTATAATCTCCCTAAATATTTTCTAGTTATTTTAAAAATTGTTGGAGATGATATAATGAGGGGCAGATTAGGAAATCTCAATATTTTCTGTGGTTGAAAGTCAACAAGTCAAATGAGTTTTGCTTTTCCTAAATTTTAGGCACCACGTTCATACAAGCATTTAATTACGCTGTTCAATTGAACAAATGAGCAATTATAAATTTATAATATAATTGCTTTAATAACCAATGTAATTATTATATTATACTAATTACTCTGTCTTATCATCCTATACAAATATACTCTATAATATATAGTATGATTTGTAGATATAGGCATTATAGTAAACCTCATTAATAAAATTAATAATATTTACTACTCCGTATTAAAATAATAATGACATAGAAATAAAAATTAGCAAAAACAACAAAAGAAAAAAAATAAAGATTTCTACAAAAATATTTGACAATTGAGATTTGAGATAAACGTATTGATGAAACCAGTCTGAGCTTCTGAAATGAGACATGCATCAACAGTACAACCAAACAGAGCCAACTAACAATCACAATCATACCCATTATAATCGTAATAGTTATCGTATTGGCAATAGCACTTGATCAAGTCCATCGTTATCATTAATCAAAATTTGAAGTCCTCATTTCTTATTATCTCAACCAACAAGAGGATAGCATTTTTAAGAGAGGAAAAAATAGGATGATGACGAAGAGGGTGAACGATTATTTAGATTGAAGAGAAAGAGATTGATTTTAAGAGTGCTTAAAAGAAAGAGATGAAAAGTGCAGCCGAAAATATGAAGATAGGGTTACAAAGGCATGGACGGAATTTTCCTGAGGAGAATGAGTAGAAAATAGAAATGTAGTTTGAGTGAAAAATAGCAAGGGTGAGGTTCATTTGTGTTCCTATAATTACTTGGGCTCTTAAGTTTTGGGTAAGTCCATTTGTCACAAGTCATAAATTAATTAAAGGGGTATTATTAGTGAATGATTACTAACATTTATTTATGAAATATTATTACTAATATTTATAAAAGGTTATTATTAAATTATTAACTTTCATCCAATTGTATTATACTTACTTCAATAAAATAATTGGATGGTGGGAGTATTAGATACCGCCTCTTTGCGAAAGTTGAGTGTGAACATTTACTTTGGGCATTAAGCATAACATATGAGTAATAAAAAAATAATTATGACCGCCTCTTTGCGAAAGTTGAGTGTGAACATTTACTTATACTCCCTTTGTCTAATTTATTTGTTTGCATTTTTGGAATTCTTTGTGAGAAATATTTTAATCAAAGACAAACAAATGATTGAGACATGGGAGTAAGACATTTGTTATTTTAAAAATTATCATATCTATTATACTTTTGTCATGTACTATCTCTAATTAATTTCAAATGAAGTTTATAATTTAAGTCTAAAGAATTAATTATAACTTAATATAATCATAATTTTTTAAATATTTCTTTGAAGAATAATGTTTAAAACATGTGCGTGCAGTTTATACGAGATTATGAATAATTTTTTAAATTGTAGTGTTAGTGCACTTTATAAAAGACTAATAATGTCTTAATAGTAAGTCTTCATTTGAACCTAAGTTATTAAGAGACAAAAATGGCTTTCGTAATAAGATGAACTAAAATGAAAGGCCTTACATATATTCGGAGTCCGAAACAAGAAATTACAATGCGAGTCATATGAAAATGGTGAGAGAATTAGTAGATCCCCACGTATCAAATTAATAAACCTTCAAAAACGGGCTCGGGTGGACTAGGTTGATAAGAATATAGGTTGGGATACACAGGTCTTTAGCTGGACAGGGGTAATAATAAGGGTAAAAAAAATATTTTTCAAAATAAAAATTAAATTAGTCAATATTTTTTAATATTGCTAATGAAATTTATCAAACTAAAATCTCAATTATGACTTGATATAAAATTTAATAATATTATCAACCAATAATATTTTAAATAACATACCCGTGCAATTTGCCCGGGTTTAAAACTAGTTTATTACATATTCTCGACGTTATTTAGTAATCTGTTGATGGCGAATAACAGCTTGGATTTATAAAAGTCATAAGCTTATAGCCCATAAAACATAAATCAAATTTTGTGAAAAGAACTTGGATCCATATGCTTGTGCTCCGATTAGGTTAGTAGCATAGAATTTGTTGAGTCATAGTCTGTGAGTGTTGACGTGTTGTATATTGTTTATAAAATATTGCCACAGTGAGACAGAGTTATAAATTAAATTGTCAAAATTACATCCCCAAAGTCCGGAGTTTTTACCAGCTATCAATAAAGACTCATTCTTACATATCAAATTTCAAAAGTTCGTTGAATCAAATCATCAAAAGTTGGTACTCAAGTGCTAATTTTTTGGATTAATTCACTTATTGGAATATAAGACACACATGTATTTTATCTCACATTGTTGGAGAAAAAGAGATTGTATATATATAATCAGTGGCGGACCTAGAGCCTTATAATTGGGGGTGCACATTTAATTTTTTTTTTTTTGCGTATAATATAAAAAAATAGCTAATAATTAGAATTTTTCGTGTGTTAAAACTTTTGGTATCATCCTTTAACAAGAAACAATAAAAACAAAAAGCCGCATCTTTGTGGAAGCAATATTCAAGCCAATCATATGACTTACTCCAAAGAACATTGAAACGACGTTTCTTTTTACCGATTAACTTTTGAGGTAATTTATCATTGGATTTTGGTGTACAAGGCCCCTTCTCAATAAATCTCCTTCTCACATCATCTTGTGCATTGACCGGATAAGACAATATTGGCACCCGTTTTCCCGGATCATTTGGTAAATTATACTCTTCTTCATTGTTTTAATCAAGTTCATCAAGTTCCTCATCTTGAGACTCTTGCTCATTGTGAAGAGATGACAAATGAGGTTCTTGATTGTGAGAAGTTGATAAAGGAGGTTCTTCATTGTTATGAGGCGATAAAGAAGGTTCGTCAATGTTAGGTTCTTGAATATTTTCATTTGGTTCACTATTTTGAGAAGGGGAAGATGATGAAGAAGCTTTTTGTGCCTTTCTTTGTGAATTCCAAAACGATTCTAAACTTTATATTTCTTCATCTAAAATTAAAAAGAAATCTCAAATTAGGAAATGGGATTATAGGAATCCATTATTTTAATTGAATTTTTGTAAACTAGGGTTTCACTCTTTCAATTTTTATGAATGGGCATTACTAGTAATTAGTAAAATAATCAAAATTCATAAACAAAAATCACAAATAGACACCCAACAATCAAACTATATAAGTAATTAATCAAACTATCAAAAACAATTTCAATTTTCAAACTAACTAAATAACACAATTAGAAAAAATGAAATTAGGGTTTGAATTAACAAAACCTTACAACAAAACCTTACACAGCAAGAAGGCACGGTGGCCGGCAGCAAGAAGACAGGCGGTCCTTGGTTGGTCAGGCGTCAGGGCAGGCGGGATTTGTTTTTTGGGAAATGTCGAATGGGTTTAAAAAAATAATAAGAGAGACTTGGGATTTGGGCAGTGGGGTAGCCGGGTAGGATAGAGAAAATAAAAACAAAAACTGCGTGCATAGAGGATAGAACCCAGGACCTTCAATATTGCATACTACTACTTTAACCACTGCGCCACTTGAGAATTTCTGTAAATTATAGAGCACATATTGTTCTTATTCTTGAGTTTACAGTTTTTTAAATAAAAAAAAAATTCCGAAAACCGAGGGTGCGCACGTGCGGTGCTGTGCGCACCCCTCGGTCCGCCACTGTATATAATCAAGGGGGCTACTCCTCCTATAGCCAATTAGTTTTAGGATGGAACATCCTTTGTATTGTAATGTGGTTCGTCATTCTTCTTCGTTTTGGTGTGGCCCGACCTGTTTGCATGTTCTAACATGTTATTTATACTCTTGACTATAAAGTGTAAAAATACGTTAATGAGAGGGAATACATATAGGACCTGGCAAATGGGTCACATTCGGGTCGGGTCATATCACTTTCGGTCGGGACATTATTGGGTCAGGTTATTTTTGCGTCGGATAACTCTGGTTAGGTCATTTGGGTCGGCTCATTTTGGATCGTTTAGATCGTTATAGGTGAGGATTTTGCTTAAAAAGTCGTTTTGGTCACTTCAAGTCGTGTCATTTTGGGTTGGGTGAGTTTGGGTCTTTCGGTCAAGATCAGGTCAACACTTTGGGTCACTTTCAAGTCTCAAATCAGCCTTATTAGGTCGACTCATTCAAATCGGGTCAGCTATACAAGGTGTACCTACGATATCAAATTATCAAGTATTTTAAACGAAACCAAATAACGTCAGCATCCAAAATTTGAACATGTCAATAAGCTATGTCTTACAATATACGACCTCGCCAATTCTCCATATGACCACTTCAAATAAAGAACTGTTGTGACTATAATCAACTATAAATAGGTCATTTTACCATGCAAAGTATTATCCCAAAGTACTCAAAACTACTCCCTTCAAAAGCTAAGTGAAATAATAACTAAAGATCTTCTACTAATACCTAACAATGGCATACAGTAACACCTTTGTTGTTCTCGCACTTATGGCCTTCACTTCCTTTGTGGCTTATGCAACTGATCCAACCCAACTTCAAGATTTTTGCGTAGGAGTTAACGATCCTAAGCAAGCACGTACGTCTTCTCTTAATTATGTTTATTTTAATATTGTGTTCTCTCGTTTCTTTTATTCGAATCGTTTATTTTCAATCTTTGAAGTACAAGTTTTTGACATACATCGTAACATAATACTTAGATAATAACTTTTCTTATTCACTTATATCATACGGAGTACTATTAATGGAATACTCCGTATATGTAAGGAAGTATGAAACTCAAACAATTAAATGCTTGGCAAAATACGTACTCCATACGGAGCACTTTATAGGAGTGACATATTATATGGAGTATCTTAATATCAACTTTATCTTTTAAGTTAGTAATAAATTAAAACAATAAATTTGTACTCGAATTTTCACCCTAAAGTTTGTTTCTTTGCAGTGTTTGTGAATGGCATGTTTTGCAAGAATCCAATGGAAGCAACACCGGATGATTTTTTCTACAAAGGGTTGGACATACCAGGGAAAACCAACAATTTAGGAGTCAATGTCACACAAGTTACGGCAGCTCAAGTACCCGGGCTCAACACCCTTGGTATATCGTTGGCTAGGATCGACTTCGCACCATACGGGATCAATCCACCACACACCCACCCTCGTGCCACTGAGGTCTTGACGGTCATAGATGGAACCCTCTATGTTGGGTTTGTGACATCCAACCTTCCAACTGGCGGGAACAAGTTATTCACTAAGTTATTAAACAAAGGAGATGTTTTCGTGTTTCCCCAGGGTCTCGTTCACTTTCAATTTAATGTCGGTAATACCCCGGCTGTGGCTTTTGCTGGGTTAAGCAGCCAAAACCCTGGTGTTGTGACTATTGCCAACGCTGTGTTTGGATCACAGCCCCCTATCTCGGTCGATGTTTTGGCTAAGGCCTTCCAATTGGATGCCAATGTGGTCAAGTTCCTCCAGTCTCGGTTTGGGATGAGCTCATAATTCAAGAACCGATTACAATTTACTAGTCACTTCTACTATAATCATACTATTTAAATTTTGCCAATGTAATGAATATATACTACTGTGATATATACAAGTAATAATCGAGTGATTTTTGTTCTAAGTAACCGAGTCTCATCTAAACTAGTATCTGTTTTATACAAAGGTAAGGCAAGTCACAAAATTAAGACATTTAGTCAGAAAACGACCTCCTAAAATTCATCAAGAATCGAATAACATAAATAAGCTACAAAAACAAGACATTCTGAGAGAGAGCATATACCAGAAAACGACTCGTATGTAAGCCGTAACAGAACAAATACAATATCATGGATCTCCAAAATGTAGTTAAAAGTGACCTGATAGATTAGAAAATCAACAAATATCACCCTTCTTAAGCATCGACGACATTTTCTTTCCTTAAAATGATGCCCTCTGTAAATTTGTTCCATAACTTGAATGACCAACCTCAAGTCACAAAACTGCGTCTTTCTTAAGCGTCTAAGAGGTTATCGGTTCTTCTTTATTCTATCGTGGTCCTCTTGGTCCTTTCGGAACTTCGAATGTATGTCCTGTTTTCATGTCGATTTCATTACTTGTAACGTGATCAATTATCTCCAAGCCGTGTCAATCAAAGTTGAGTACATGTACACGTACATATTTAAGTGTCAAACTTTTCATGGCTCAATATTAGTGGATCCTATCGCAAACAGTGCGCATAGTGTGGGCATTAGAAGGTCTCCAAGACGAAGCCGTAAGTAGACAAAGGTCCTTCCAAGTTCCACCCAAGCTTAAGTGTACCGTTGTCCTAAACCAAAGTACACCCATCCCTAGCAGCAATGTCGCTTGGGCACACATCAAATGCCGCATTATTACACTCAATAAAGAGCGAGTTTGGCTCAAATAAGGTCATATCACTAGGCTCGATTAAGGCCTCATCACTTGGCACACAACAAATGGCGCATTATTACGCCCAGTAAGGTGTAATATTAAGCTTAACATTATGACATGTTCTCGATCTCTGCTACAGGCGGAATCTTTATGGAATCTCACATTCACTTCAAGGAATGAATCAAATTTCAAATCAAGTTATATTGTTCAACTTCAGATGAACAAGAATCTATTAAGAACTAAATTTAGATTTCATAAAAACAGCTGTAAACTCAACGAAAATTCATAAACCTATAGGTGTGGACTTTTTGCCACTAGCATTGACATGTGAACTATGACCACTTACACTTATACGGAGTACAATATAAACGTAATTGTAATGATGTGATGGTGTTAAATTATAAAACACTTTCAAAACTTTGAATTTCATGCCAAAGTTATAATGTGTTTACATATGTCATGATATATATGCCTTTTTTGAAAACGTGTTGATCATATAAACGAAACTGCAAGTCCAAAAAATTTAAATTCTACAGTACCGATAAATTTCTTATGTACACCATAAATATCATATACTTACATAAATTTATGAATTAAACATTAATACTTGCAAACTCACTAAGTTGCATGCTAATTCACGATTCAATTAATAAACATGATATATAATAAATTCACATGATCAATATAATAATATATAATAAACGGTTTTTCTAACGTGTGCCCTAAGGGCACACATTAATAACCTTAATTTGGAAAGATTTGTCCTCCTACAATAACTTAAATCAACAATAATCATACTCACAGACAAATATGGAAACTCTACCGATTCAACAAATACAATTGAATGAATTAACAATAATCAATGCAATAAATTACTCAATAACGTAAACCGGAGGAACTCACTACCGTGATAATATCTTACGGAAAAATATAAACAATAAACAACATTATTAATAGGACTACAGGAGTACTAAGTAACTTGTCTCGATATAAACTGTCTTGACAAATTTCTATTAGTCGCATTATTTATCACAAATAGGATTATACCTTCAGTGGTATAATAGCATTAGACAACCAACCTACATCTAATCGAGCTTATATGTATTTTTTCGAGCTTTTTTAAAGTTTAGTTTTTTTATTGTTAAATGAATGAGCTCATAACCTTTAATTTAAAGCTCATAATCTTTACAACAAAGTTCGAAAACTTTATTACATAGCTCGAAAACTACACAACCATTTGTACTATAACTAATTGTATAGTCCATAAACGGATAATTTATTTATCATCAATTAATCCGTATATCTTCTCAATTACCACACAAATTCGCACACCTTACAAAACAAAACAACAAAAGTTAACGGTAATCCACACACGTAGAAAATTTCATGGAAAGTTGACAGACTTATTTTACTGTATAATATAAATCGTGTGGTTTTTTTTTTTTTTTTTTTTTGAAAATATATAAAAATCGTGTGATTTGATTAAGTAGCTATTGCAATTTGTAACAATAAGTTAAATAGAACAAACGTACGAACCTCTCTCATTGCAATTCGCACAAACGTACGTATCAAATAGAATCGGATACAAGCCTCTATATCTATTGAAGAGATATTATTCGTATATACAGTTATTTACTTCCTATACTTGTAGGATGTATTTTAGTAACATATTACTTGTATTTAGGAAAGATATATATAGTTACCTATTTTCTAGGAAGTAGTTTCTAGCTTTGGTATTGACCTAGTTGTATACATGCTAATTGTACGTAAGATAATTGATCAATAAGAATTACCAATTAATTCTTTTCTTTATGGCATCAAAAGCATACTTTTGATCCTGGTAAATCAAATAACAATTAATTATTTTCTTTGAATTAATTACTTCATCACCATGACTCACGGTGAAGGAAGCAAAAACAAAGATATTAAATCCGATCACATCTCGCCGTCTTCTCCGTTGTATCTTCACCCAAATGAAAATCCGAGTTTGACATTAACTCCAAAGAAAATTAATGGAGAAAATTACGTTTTATGGGTAGATGCGGTAAAGACGGTTCTAGATGCGAAAGATAAGTTAGCCTTCATTGAAGGAAAAATTAAGAGTCCTGTCACCCCTAAAGGACAAGAAGAGTCCCTTGAAGTAGTAGCGTGGCGACAGTACAACGCTATGCTCAAGTCTTGGATACGGTGCTCAATTCAGGAGGAGTTACACGCTAGTATCAATTTTTCGGGAACCGTGACAGAACTTTGGAAGGAATTACGAGAACGCTATGCCACCGGTAATGCTCCGAGGGTGCATCAATTGAAGGGAGAATTAAACGACTGCAAACAAAAGAAAGATCAGTCAGTTGTGCAATATTACACGAATTTGAAGATGATATGGGATGAACTATCAAGTCATAGCAAAGTCCCTCAATGCACTTGTGGAGCGGTTACGGAAATTCTCAAAGAACGTGAGGAAAAGAAAGTGCACCAGTTTCTTATGGGACTTGACACGGGTCTCTATGGTCACATTCGTTCAAATATCCTCATGGATGATGAAATTCCGACCTTGAGCAGAGCATATGCTCTGGTTTTAAGGGAGAAAGACATAAAGCGGTGACCAAAGGCAAGGAAGAGGCACTGGAAGTTGAGGCGGCCATGGCTTCGAAGGTTACAGAGATGCAGGTCCAAGGACACGGCAGAAGCAGTCGTGTCACATCTTACCGAAATGAACAAGACATATTCTATTGTGGACATTGTGGGAAGGCTTGGCATAACGAGGACAATTGCTGGAGCAAGCCAGGCAACTTCGGAAGAGGACGAGGCAGAGGTCGTCGAGGCCGTGGTCGAGGAGGTCGTGGCAATGAACAGCGAGCAAATGCAGCGGGTGTTACCGAAGGAGAAGGCAATGGCGCAGGGAATTTGACAGCGGACGAATTAGTTTACCTCCACACTCTCTTGGCAAAAATCGAAGGTGACAACAAAACTGCAAGTATGAACAATAAAACTCGTTGGCTCCTCGACAGCGGTGCTTCACACCATATGACGGGACAAAGACATTTACTTGAAAACATACATAGTAAAACTCCGTCTACTATAAATATAGTACGGAGTATTTCATAACAGTACTATATTAAGTTTTTTAAACGAAACCAAATAACGTAAGCATACAAAGTTGGATGAACATGTCAATAAGTTACCACATACAACCTCGCCAATTCTATAGATGACCACTTCAAATTAAGAACAGTTGTAACTATAATCAACTATAAATAGATCATTTTATCATGCTAATTATTATCCAAACTACTCTAAAACTTCTAGCTTCAAAGGCAAAGTGTAGTAATAACTAAAAATCATATAACCAACAATGGCATACAATAACACCTTTGTTATTCTCACACTTTTGGCCTTCACTTCCTTTGTGGCTTATGCAACTGATCCAAACCAACTTCAAGATTTTTGCGTAAGGGTTAGTGACCCTAACAAAGCACGTACGTCTTCTCTTTTTTTCTTTTTATCGAGTCGTTTATTTTCAATCTTTGACGTACAAGTTTTTGACACATATCGTAACAGAATACTTAGATAATAAGTTTTCTCATTCACTGAAATCATACTATCAATGAAATAAATGTAAGGGAATAAAGGGAGTATGAAACTAAAACATTTAAATTCGTATAAAGTGACATTTTATCTTTGCATAAAATTTTCTTTAGTAAAATATCAACGTTATCTTTTTAATACGTGATAATGATGTTGTAACGGAGGCGTCCCGTTACTCAATAGTTACTTGATAAGGTGATAAGAACAATAAATGACGAATATAAATAAAGTTGACACAAAGATTTACGTGGTTCACCAGTAAAATAACTGGCTACGTCCACCCTGCGAGGAGATCAAATTTTCACTATTGTGGAGAAAATAGTACAAAAGTAGACCGATATACACGCGCTCTATATGAGCCAAAAGTATACCCAATTCTACCAACAAAAATAGTAATCTCAAAGGGACAAAAGAGACTACTCAAATTGAGTTCAACCCGCAAAGAACTCACCAATAAGACGAAGGACAAACGATCTTGAGGCCAACCAAGATCCAAACAAACTCCTCCAATCTTCAAAGAGTAGAACCCCAATAATAAGAGCCCGGAACAAACTGAGTTTTCTTCTTCAGAAGGAACCTCACAAATCGACCCTCTTTATTGTGCTCTCAAATATTATCTCTCTCTCTTAATTAATCTAGACTAATACCAAGGGTCTTTATATATAGATTTATTCCACCCTAAAATAAGAGACTTAGACTAATTAGGAAACAAAGACTAATAGGAAATTAATTAATAATTTCCTAAATCAAACAAAAGAAACCAAAACCAAGTCCAACCGTAATACACAAAAGCTAACTAATATAATTAGGAAAGTCAAGCATATCACCAACTTTCCATAACCAAACTAAGATCACGTAGCATATGATGAAAGTAAGCTTCTTCTGTAATACTTCTTGTGACTTGCGAAGAAAAGCATGCGTGCTTCTTCTTTCAATGTCCTTTCTTCTTTGTTCCTTCGAACCATTCCGTCTTCGACACAAGTTCAAGGCACAATTTCTTAACAATCTCCACCTTGACTTGAATTATCCAAAAACGAAACAAACCGAAAAGAACCAAAATCAGCTTCAACAGGATCGATTCTCAAGTCACTACCTGCCCCAGTAGTCTCCACTCTGACTTGAACACAACCCCACCAAATGGACAAACGAGCCAAGTGTGCAACAAACGTGACCAAATATACGAAGTACCAAATGTAACAAGCTGTGACTACCGAATGTACTAAGTACCCAACATATCATCATACCAACAGGAAGGCCAAACGTAGCAACACTCCGAAGAGGACAAAAGCTACCAAACGCCAACACAAATATATGAGATACCAAATGTCACTAATGATGGAACGGTGTACCAAAACAACACACACAAGACTCCAAAACAAAATCTCCTCCAAAAAAGAATCATGGCCAAATGTACCGTCGTACCAAATTGTCCAAAAAGGACACAAGTGCCATGAACAAAACAAATGTCTCACCTGGGTACAAAAGAGAGTGTCGCGAACACCACCAACATGCCTACACCAAGGCAACAACAACCCAAGTCGAAACCAAAACAACATTCTAAGCGAGCACAAATCACCTCCATCAAAGGTGCAAATTGTTAGACTAAATAGTCCAACCCAAAAGCTCCAAAGAACAAACTCCCGTCGAAGTTTCAGAATGACCCCTTGCGAGGTCCCAAACGGCTCTCTTTCAAGAGCCACAACAGCTCCACCTGGAGCCCCAAACCGCCCCACCTCACGGGGCGCGGACCGCCTCATTGAGGCGAAGAGACAAGTGTTGGAAGCTTGTCTTGAGAACCTTGTAGCTTGACCCATAATGAAGAAGACTCCACCTTACCGTCAACACTACCATTCTCACTAAAGCTAACCAAACCCGAATTATCCAGAATATCACCAAGTGATCCAAACTGGATGTGCCTCGAAGTATCGTTCCAAGACCTAAGTTGCATATGCCCCAACTTAGACTTGAGAGAGACAGAAGAACGACCACTTGATGCTCCAATAGTTAGCACAGTGCCTTGAAGGACATAAATAGTTCCTTCCTTAACACCCCTCCAAGTAACACAAAAACCCTTACCAACACACAAAGATCCACCATCACCTTGAAAATTGTAGCCTTGATCAACTAACATCCCAAGTGAAACAAGATTTCTCTTCAAACGTGGAACATGCCTAACACCTTCTAAGGAGACAACAACACCATCACATGTCCTAACCCGAATAGTGCCAACTCCAAGCACCTCACAAATAGACCCGTCACCCATGGCAACATTGACCCCATGTGAAGCTTCATAAGAATCAAACCATTCCCTAAAAGGACACATATGATAAACGCATCCCGTATCCAAAATCCAACTATTCAAAGAACGTGGAACAACATCAACAACGAGAGCATAATCTTCCTCAGAATCATATTTGACACCATTTTGTGCAACAGCAGAAACACCAGTTTCCTGTAACCTAGGACACTGATTTTTCCAATGACCGGGTTCTTTGCAGTAATTGCAGACACCTTTATGAGGACGACCCTTATACTTGGTTTTAACCTTACTAGAACCCCCCTCTTTAACAACAAGCCCCATAGGACTACTGTCTACAACACCACCTGACGCTACTCGGCGCAGATCCCTAGAGTGATGCGCTGACCGCACTTCCTCTAGAGTCAAAGAATCTTTACCAACAACAAAAGACTCCACAAAAGTCTCAAACGAACTTGGCAAAGAAACTAACAAAATTAAGGCCGCATCCTCATCATCTACCTTAACATCTAAATTACGCAGGTCAAGTAAAATAGAGTTAAGTCGGTCTAGATGGTCCTTGAGAGACGTACCTTCTTGTATACGAAGACCGAACAAACGCTGCTTAAGAAGCAACTTGTTGGTTAGAGTCTTTGTCATATACAAAGATTCCAACTTCAACCACAAACCTGCAGCAGTTTCCTCTTCGGCAACCTCAACCATAACATGATCAGATAAACACAACAAAATCAAAGAATGAGCCCTCTCCTCCAAGACTACCTCTGTTTCTGTCTTTGCACCTGATGAACTATCTTCTGATTTTGCCTTTGATAAAACAGACCAGACACCTTGCTGTCTAAGCAAAGCTCTCATCTTTAACTGCCACAGCCCAAAACTATTTCTCCCAGTGAACTTCTCAACATTCAAAATATTCGTTGCCGACATCTTTTCACCAATAAATCAAGAAACCCAAATAACGCCTAGAACACAACTAACGCGGAAGCAGATCCCAAATCAAAACCTTAGCTCTGGTGCCAATTGTTGTAACGGAGGCGTCCCGTTACTCAATAGTTACTTGATAAGGTGATAAGAACAATAAATGACGAATATAAATAAAGTTGACACAAAGATTTACGTGGTTCACCAGTAAAATAACTGGCTACGTCCACCCTGCGAGGAGATCAAATTTTCACTATTGTGGAGAAAATAGTACAAAAGTAGACCGATATACACGCGCTCTATATGAGCCAAAAGTATACCCAATTCTACCAACAAAAATAGTAATCTCAAAGGGACAAAAGAGACTACTCAAATTGAGTTCAACCCGCAAAGAACTCACCAATAAGACGAAGGACAAACGATCTTGAGGCCAACCAAGATCCAAACAAACTCCTCCAATCTTCAAAGAGTAGAACCCCAATAATAAGAGCCCGGAACAAACTGAGTTTTCTTCTTCAGAAGGAACCTCACAAATCGACCCTCTTTATTGTGCTCTCAAATATTATCTCTCTCTCTTAATTAATCTAAGGGTCTTTATATATAGATTTATTCCACCCTAAAATAAGAGACTTAGACTAATTAGGAAACAAAGACTAATAGGAAATTAATTAATAATTTCCTAAATCAAACAAAAGAAACCAAAACCAAGTCCAACCGTAATACACAAAAGCTAACTAATATAATTAGGAAAGTCAAGCATATCACCAACTTTCCATAACCAAACTAAGATCACGTAGCATATGATGAAAGTAAGCTTCTTCTGTAATACTTCTTGTGACTTGCGAAGAAAAGCATGCGTGCTTCTTCTTTCAATGTCCTTTCTTCTTTGTTCCTTCGAACCATTCCGTCTTCGACACAAGTTCAAGGCACAATTTCTTAACAAATGAATCAATTAATTTGTACTCGAATTGTCGTGCTAAAGTTTGTTTCTTTGTAGTGTTTGTGAATGACATGTTTTGCAAGAATCCAATGGAAGCAACACCGGAAGATTTTTTCTCCAAAGGGCTGGACATACCGGGGAAAACCAACAATTTAGGGGTCAATGTCACACAAGTTACAGCAACTCAAGTACCCGGGCTCAACACCCTTGGTATATCGTTGGCTAGGATCGATTTAGCACCATACGGGATCAATCCACCACACACCCACCCTCGTGCCACCGAGGTCTTGACGGTCATAGATGGAACCCTCTATGTTGGGTTTGTGACATCCAACCTTCCAACTGGCGGGAACAAGTTATTCACCAAGGTATTAAACAAAGGAGATGTTTTTGTGTTTCCCCAGGGTCTCGTTCACTTTCAATTTAATGTCGGTAATACTCCGGCTGTGGCTTTTGCTGGGTTAAGCAGCCAAAACCCTGGTGTTCTGACAATTGCCAACGCTGTGTTTGGATCACAGCCCCCTATCTCAGTCGATGTTTTGGCTAAGGCCTTCCAATTGGATGCCAATGTGGTCAAGTTCCTTCAGTGTCGGTTTGGGATGAGCTCATAATTCAAGAATCGATTACAATTCACAAGATACAACTACTATAATCATACTATCTAAATTTGGCTAATGTAATGAATAAGAACTACGGAGATATCTATATACAAGTAATTGAGTGATCTTTTTTTGTTAATTCAGTAACCGATTATCTGTTATGTTCTCCAAATTGCTGTTTTAATCCTAATCATTTTATTCATACGCAAAGTCACAAAGCGAAGACATATACCCAGAAAAGCACCTCGTTAAAATCATCAAGAAATTCAATGAAATCAAAGAGATCGAATAAAAAAAATATATAAGCTACCACAACATACAAGACGTTCTGAGACAGAGCAAAAACCGAGGCCGATTTCGTCAAATTCATCGCTGGCTATACTCAATAATCATAGACTTCACACTATCAGACGTAGTATATTTAGCATTGTCGATAAATATTACACCCTCTGTCGCGGTAATTATTTGTTTTCATTTTTTATTGCTTGTGAGAACATTTTAATCAAAAGTAATAAATAATTGAATTATTGAAATGAAAGAGATATCACTCATATATCATTATATCAAACATACAAGTAAATAAATAAGTTTTATAGGGTACATTATTTTTATTAGCACATTTACTACAAAATTTATTAACATTTTAACAATAATTTATGTGAAGGAAAAATTGTAAAAACAAAAACTCTTATTAAATAGTTTTATAATTGTTTATTATTTACTAAACAAAACCCGCTCGCAACGATACGGCTTCTTACTCTCTTCATACACCGTATTATGTAAATAGCTACATACTAGTAAAAAGAATAGTTGTTGGCAAAAATAAAAAGTTAAGAAAATATAATGAACAATGAAAGGAATGAAGTGTAAAATGAGACAAAATATGAAAACTGTATGGAAGGCAAAAAAACACATAAAAAAGGATCTTAACGTGGTTTGAACACTAACCTCAAGTAGTGCTTGGTTTGCCATACATTTACCACTAGGCCAACAATGAACAATAACTAATCCACTCATGGTCTATTAAGTAATCAGCAAGTCTCATTGAAAACTGCGTATATTCGTCATCAAAGAAGATGGATCGGATTCCCTCTCACAATGAGGCAAGTGGGAAGACAAGTGGAGAACTAAATAGATCCCCACTTGCCCTCCCCCTTGTCTCCTTGTGAAAAGGGGTTATAACTCGTCTTCATAGGAGACGGATATGCGTTGTATTCAATGAGAATATGTGTTAAATAATTATCCCATGAAACTTTCTGGGGCCATGTCCCATTTGGCCCGGGCATAGCCCCGTCTCTGCAGGAAACAACTCGTAACAAAACAAATATAATACTCCGTACTTTGTATCTTGGATCTCCAATGTAGTTAAGGTTACCCCCCACATACAACTCCACGAGATTAGCAAGTCAAGGAATACAGGTCATGATTCTCTCCATTTTCTAAAAAAATGTGGTTCATTACCTTTTAGTGGTTCAGATTAACTCTGGACCAGATCAGATGGTTGTAAATTTACTTGAGAATGAAACAGTTAAATAATGAGAGTGGAATTTATGATATAATACTTTTTGAGGGAGGAAGTGAAGAAGAAATGGAGAGGATAATTTTCCAAGAATACCACCCTTCCATAAGCGGGGAACTCGGACGAGTGAGGCTTACTCGGTCGTGTTGGTCTGGGGACTCGACCGAGTCGATCTGGGACTCAACCGAGTCGAGTCGACCTGCATAGCTTTTCGCCCGCTTTCCTTTTATTTTAACTTTTGGGTTTTGGGGTTTTGTATAAATAGGAGCCTAAGCTACGATAATCAAACCCAATCCTCTCAAACTCACCTCAAAACCCTAGCCTTCATCTTGATTGCATCTAAGGAGAAGATTTGTTGATCTAGCAAGATATTGTTCACCTTTAATCCTTCAATTGGTAAGTTTAGTTTACCCTTTACCGCCTATTTTACAAGATTTTAGTTAGTAATCTTTATTCTATTGATTAGTATGAAATTTAACCTAGAAATTGAGGATTTCCTCAGCTCTCGTGTTCTTGAGATCTTGAGACTAGACCTAGAATTTTGGATGTTTTGAGAAATTATGGTTCACTTTGGCGATTGATAGATTATGGGTAGAGTGTAATGATATGTTATTATGTTATTATAGGTGCCTATATTGGTAAAAGACCAGGTTGCTAGCTTGCTTTGGTTGGATTTGCCAAAAAGGTAGAGATTTGTCTACTTAATTTTAGTTTACATTTGAAATTGTTGTGACTTGAGAATGTGTGACATTGTTCATGTGAATTATATAATCTATGATAATGTTTGTTCAATGATGATACATTATGAGAGGGTGATATGAGGTATTCATGTTGTTGGGACCAGTACGGGTAACTGGATCCTTTGTGGCACCGTCATACGCGGAGGGACGTGATCGTTCAATGGTCAGGGGAGTGTTCGAGAACCACATGATGCCATGTGATTTGTACAAGCATCTGGATGCATTATAATTTGTAGCAACCGCTCTTGATTATGATTGAGGTTGATTCGTGTGATGATATTTGATTCTGTTGATCACGTTGTGCCTATGTATGATCACGTGGGCCTTGTCACTCGTGTTTCCTAAGTGTTGCGTATTGATTTCTCTACTCAACTTTGGTTGACGTGTGTTTTCTCTTGTGAGATTCCTTTAAAATCTATCTACCGTGATTCAATTCACAATTTCTGGTCTTAGAGTGAGTACGTTAGACTTTCATGTATATCATGACGATGCTATTGATGTTGGTGGGGCCACGGATGAGCCGTCGACATGGATAGAGTCTAGCCTAACTGATAGATCAGTTTTATAGTTAGACTTAATTATTCTGTTGTGAGTTTGGATATTTATTTGGAGATTTGGTTTATAACTCACTAAACCTTGAGGTAGTCTGTTTGTGTGTTTCATATTTACTCCATTAATCCTTGTGCTGAAATAAGACGAAGTTTATTAGAAGAATAAAAGGGAGTATATTATTATTTCATATTTCTAAATCTAAAATTATTTAAAAAAAATCCTTTCATATGATCTTTTAATTTTAATTCTTTCGATTAACTATACTGTGATTATTCATAAACAATAGGTTTGTCAGTTGGGGCAGGTTTGGGAAAAGCTTTCAGCGGGCGTACGAAATTCGACTCGTGATGGGTGGTGGGGCAATCTATGTTCTAAGGTTTCATTACATAAGAATTTTGTTGATATTTTTAAATAATGGTTTTTAAAACTTATGGGACTCTGAATTCGCTTACATTCGAAGTTGTTACCGATATGATATAAGAAATGACTATAAGCACATTGGCTTCCTGTAACAACCCGGATTTTTAAAACAAAAGAAATACCTTAATAATAAATAATCCATCAGAGTACAAAGATGAATAGGGTCAAGGTGGCGGAAACACCTGACCAATCCGGATCGATACTCAAAACCAAAACTAAACTAATACATTATTAATTATCCTTAACTTAATTAAATTCCTAATTAAATTATTCTTCTCGCCACAAGTCTCTCCAGCACAACATCCAGACAAGCAGCAACCAATTCAACCTAAGAATGGGGGTCGACAATCAGTCGGGAGTAACTAGATGCTCTCCCAGTCATGTTTACAACAGGCTGAATTAAGAACAATTTATAACAACTCATAGTAATCATAAATGACATGTGAAGCAATCTATACAATATGACGTACATTCGAACTTACCAAGACTGAACAAAACCTACTTGAATGCAATCCTGCAGACCTAGACCATGCAACCACTAGACCATGAATACATTCAAGACCCAAAGTAGCACACGATCCACAGCAACGTAAGGCACAATGCTAGCATCAAAGCATAGCGAATAGAGCGAACGCCCGTTAGAGCGTATAACCACTGCCTCTAACTTGCCAGAGCGTATAACCACTGCCTCTAGCTGACGGAGCGTATAACCACTGCCTCCATCGGTGTGGAGCGTATAACCACTGCCTCCACGGTACTATGTATAGCGTATAACCACTGCCTATATGTCTAAGACCTGGCCAGACTCTCGATGCATTAATTGTACATCGAACGACACTCGAGGACCAGAGCGTATAACCACTGCCTCTGATACCCCCTCGAACATAGACCAAAATAAACACCCGAAGGTTAGCGTTTGTTCATTCCGAATAGTATATAACTGATACTACCGTCATCTATTCAACCAGCAACAGACAAATGCATAGTATAACTGACTGTACAAATCAATGCGTGAACAACGTCACGACTCAACATAGGAACAGTATAACTGACTGTCCAACAATGCGTGAACAACGTCACGACTCAACTCAAGAACAGTATAACCGACTGTCCAACAATATAGGAATAAGAATAACCAATACGATATACAAACATAGTGTTATAGTCCAGCTGACCATAACACTACACATAAACAAGCACATATGACTAATGGTTATAGTATCTTGACCTATAACATTACACCTCAAAGGTCATGTTATAGTTCGAGTTACCATAACACCAAACACAAAAGCATATAACACCCAATGTTATAATACCACCAACTATAACCTTCACTAAACTTTAGTGAAGTTATAGTAACTTCAGCTATAACCCGCACTCAGCTTTAGTGAAGTTATAGTAACTTCAGCTATAACCTCCACTCAGCTTTAGTGAAGTTATAGAAACTTCAGCTATAACCTTCACTCAACTTTAGTGAAGTTATAGCAACTTCAACTATAACCTTAGTTAAGCGTGTCAGGTTATAGTATCATCAACTATAACCTTCAGTTAACTTCAGCAAAGTTAAAGTACCTTCAGCTATAACTTTCACTCAACTTTAGTGAAGTTATAGCACTTCAAGCTATAACTTTATACGTGCGAGGTTATAGTATCATCAACTATAACTCTCTTCCGTCACAGGTTAGTCCTCTATAACACCATCACCGAGGGGGGTCGACTCCACGGTACAAACCGCCATGTCACCACAACGAGTCTTGTTATAGTACACCGCACCATAACGTCACTTTCAAAGTTATAACTCAAAAAGGCATAATTAGGGTAACTTACATGCAAAGTTATAGCAACTTCAGCTATAACCTCAATAATGTAAACCAAACCCTAATTTATCAACATAAGCAAACCCTAGCCTCTCCCACAAGGAGGAGGCCGAAACCCTAGGCCACGGCAACCTCACGGCCGCGCCACCACCAACGACGCTAGGGTTCGCGATTTGAACCCTAGTTCGCGCACCAAATAAATAATTGAAAATAGAATGACAACATTAATATTAAATGCAATTAAACATGTGAATCATAAGCATAAATAACCACACAAACAATTAATCATACAATCAATCATTATATCATGTTAATAATTCACTTTCTATAAACATAATTAAAGGAAAACACCTAGTTACCTTTATTACGCAATAATGACCGCAAAATAATCTTCATAAAAACTCCATTAATAA
Source organism: Heliosperma pusillum (assembly GCA_022085475.1). NCBI lineage: Eukaryota > Viridiplantae > Streptophyta > Magnoliopsida > Caryophyllales > Caryophyllaceae > Heliosperma > Heliosperma pusillum. The sequence continues at coordinate 62,598 of JAIUZE010000043.1, forward strand.
AGTCCTACACGAATCCTCCTCCAAAACACCCAAAGAAAGACATCTTCTTTTTATTCTTCTTATTTACCCATAAAATATATAAACCCTAAAGGTAGGTCTAAACTTCATGCAATCGAGTCCCTTAAAAATATTATGAATAGAATATATTGTAGAGGTAAGAGCCAGGATTGTAAATATATAATTTATATTTGATTTGGATGAAGAAAGTTGTATGACAATGGAGTCAAAGAGAGAAAAATAAGAATAGAGGAAGAAGGGGAGCTCACGGCTGAAAACGGGTAGAAGGAAATATTGAGCAACCTAGTTGCTAGCTTAGGGTTTCTTTTATATTTATAAGAGAATTTAAGTGGGCTTTTGACCCATTAACTCACAAGATAGATAATCCAATTACAAATTAGGTTTAGAATAATTAAAACGCTCAAAGAGTTTATATAGGAAAAGTAGCTATTAAATTAAAATAATAAATCGTACGCGGACATTTTAACCCATCCAATTTAGGTAAAAACAGAAAATAACAAAATAGAGATCGCAAGCGTTAAATACGCATTAAATAATTAAACTCGCAAAATAATTATTTTAATAAATAAATTTCCGAATAAAATTATTAGAAAACACGGGGTGTTACACTTCCGAATGCCTGGATGAAAATATGAGACACAAGTATTAATAGTTTTTCACCAATTATTATACCAATTATATATCATTTGGTCTGAATTTTAGGAGTATTATAAACGTTGAATTTCAACTGAATAGTGTACTTTAATTTATGCGTGTAAAATGTTATACATTTTCTAGTATTGAATAATATTATAACTATAAAATTTTAAATACTATCTATATATTTTTATACATACTCGTGCAACTTTGCACAAGTCCTAAACAAATTTAGATAATGTACCAAAAACAGTAATACATAATTTGTTGACGATGAAAAGCTAAGCGAATAGTTGTGTTATTCATACTATATATTCACGTCCAGCCCTAGGGTAGGACGTGAACTATTCATGTCCAGTCCTAGGGTTGGACGTGAATATTTCATGTCCAATCCTAGGTCAGGATGTGTACTATTCACGTCCACTAGGTTTTTTTTTTGTCTTTTGCAAAAAAGAATTTGGAATTTTTTTATATAGAAAATCGTCTTAGTATAATTTAGGGCGCTTGAATCGTTCTACGCTAATCCGTTCAACACAAATCCATTCTACAATGACGATTCTGTTATAATCCCCCTAAATATTTTCTAGTTATTTTAAAAATTGTTGGAGATGATATAATGAGGGGCAGATTAGGAAATTTATTACATATTCTCGACGTTATTTAGTAATCTGTTGACGGCGAATAATAGCTTGGATTTATAAAAGTCATAGGCTTATCGCCGATAAAAACTAAATCAAATTTTGTGAAAAGAACTTGGATCCATATGCTTGTGCTTCGATTAGGTTAGTAACATGGAATTAGTTGAGTCATAGACTGTGAGTGTTGACGTGTTGTACATATTGTTTATAAAATATAGCCAGAGATTGAGACAGAGTCTTCAATTAAATTGTCAAAATTACATCCCCATAGTCCCGAGTTTTTACCAAATATCAAAAAAGACTCATTCTTACGTATCAAAATTCAAATGTTCGTTGAATCAAATCATCAAAAGTTGGTACTCAAGTGCTAATTTTTTGGATTAATTTACTTATTGAAATATAAAATTCACATGTGATTTGTCCCATATTGTTGGAGAAAAAAATATTGTACCACTTTGTAACCAAGGGGCTACTCCTCCTATTAGTAGGTATTGCTTGCGACGGATCGGGTCTTGCGACGGGTATTTTGTGAGAGGAAATGGGTAGAGGGGACAAGGTGGGCACCCCCATGTGCTTCTCCACTCACCGTTGATGGGTATTTTGTGATAGAATATGGTATCCGTCTTAAGCTTGCGACGGATAGTGTCCATCACAAATGAGAATTTGTGTCCTCCTATAGCCAATTAGTTTTAGGATGGAACCTCCCTTATGTTGTAAAGTGGTTCGTCATTCTCCTCCGTTTGGTGCGGTCCGACCCGTTTGCATGTTCTAACATATTATTTGATACTCTTGACTATAAAGTGTAAAAATTTGTTAATAAGAGGGAATACATATAGGACTTGGCAAATGGGTCATTCGGGTCGGGTCATATCACCTTCGGTCGGGACATTATTGGGTTAGGCTATATTTGCGTCGGATCACTCTGTTCGGGTTGGCACGTTTTGGATTGTTTAGATCGTTTGAGGTGAGGATTTTGCTTAAAAAGTCGTTTGGGTCACTTCAAGTCGTGTCATTTTGGGTTGGGTGAGTTTGGGTCTTTCGGGCAAGATCATGTCAACATTTTGGATCACTTTCAAGTCTCAGATTAGCCTTATAAGGTCGAGTCATTCAAATCGAATAAGCTTTACAAGGTGTACCTAACTACCTACGATATCAAATTATCAAGGATTTTAAACGAAACCAAATAACGTTAGCATCCAAAATTTGAACATGTCAATAAGCTATGTCTTACAATATACGACCTCGCCAATTCTCCATATGACCACTTCAAATAAAGAACTGTTGTGACTATAATCAACTATAAATAGGTCATTTTACCATGCAAAGTATTATCCCAAAGTACTCAAAACTACTCCCTTCAAAAGCTAAGTGAAATAATAACTAAAGATCTTCTACTAATACCTAACAATGGCATACAGTAACACCTTTGTTGTTCTCGCACTTATGGCCTTCACTTCCTTTGTGGCTTATGCAACTGATCCAACCCAACTTCAAGATTTTTGCGTAGGAGTTAACGATCCTAAGCAAGCACGTACGTCTTCTCTTAATTATGTTTATTTTAATATTGTGTTCTCTCGTTTCTTTTATTCGAATCGTTTATTTTCAATCTTTGAAGTACAAGTTTTTGACATACATCGTAACATAATACTTAGATAATAACTTTTCTTATTCACTTATATCATACGGAGTACTATTAATGGAATACTCCGTATATGTAAGGAAGTATGAAACTCAAACAATTAAATGCTTGGCAAAATACGTACTCCATACGGAGCACTTTATAGGAGTGACATATTATATGGAGTATCTTAATATCAACTTTATCTTTTAAGTTAGTAATAAATTAAAACAATAAATTTGTACTCGAATTTTCACCCTAAAGTTTGTTTCTTTGCAGTGTTTGTGAATGGCATGTTTTGCAAGAATCCAATGGAAGCAACACCGGATGATTTTTTCTACAAAGGGTTGGACATACCAGGGAAAACCAACAATTTAGGAGTCAATGTCACTCAAGTTACAGCAGCTCAAGTACCCGGGCTCAACACCCTTGGTATATCGTTGGCTAGGATCGACTTCGCACCATACGGGATCAATCCACCACACACCCACCCTCGTGCCACTGAGGTCTTGACGGTCATAGATGGAACCCTCTATGTTGGGTTTGTGACATCCAACCTTCCAACTGGCGGGAACAAGTTATTCACTAAGGTGCTAAACAAAGGAGATGTTTTCGTGTTTCCCCAGGGTCTCGTTCACTTTCAATTTAATGTCGGTAATACCCCGGCTGTGGCTTTTGCTGGGTTAAGCAGCCAAAACCCTGGTGTTGTGACAATTGCCAACGCTGTGTTTGGATCACAGCCCCCTATCTCGGTCGATGTTTTGGCTAAGGCCTTCCAATTGGATGCCAATGTGGTCAAGTTCCTTCAGTCTCGGTTTGGGATGAGCTCATAATTCAAGAACCGATTACCATTTACAAGATACCACTACTATTATCATACTATCTAAATTTTGCTAATGTAATGAATAAAGACTATTGTGATATATACAAGTAATTGAGTGATTTATGATTTAAATAACCGAGTCTAATCTACTCTCGTATGTGTTTTAATTTATATGAAAGCAAAGTCACAAAATGAAGATAAATAGTGAGGAACCGACCTCCTAAAAATCATCAAGAATCGAAATGAAATATCAAAGAGCTTACCAACATAAATAAGTACAAAAACAAGACGTTCTAAGAGAGCGCAGAAACCAGAAAACGACTCGTATGTAAGTCGTAACAGAACAAATACAATATTATGGATCTTCAAAATGTAGTTCAAAGTTACCCCAATAGATTAGCAAATCAACTAATACCACCCATCTTTAGCATCGGCGGCATTTTCTTTCCTTGCATTGTTGCCTCTGTAAATGCGTTCTAGAACTTGAGTGTCAAAGAGGTTCTCGGTTTTTCTTTCTTCTATCGTGGTCCTCTTGTTGCTTTCGGAACTTTGAATGCCCTATTTCCATGTCGATTTCATACTTGTAACGTGATCAACCTCCAATCCGTGTCAATCAAAGTTGAGTACATGTACACATACATATTTAAGTGTCAAACTTTTCATGGCTCAATATTAGTGGCTCCTACCGCAAACAGTGCTCATAGTCCGGGCATTAGAAAGTCTCTAAGCCGAAGTCGTAAGTAGACAAAGGTCCTTCCACCCAAGCTTAACCGTACCGTTGTCCTGAACCAAAGTATAACCATCATAGGGGAACATCTCTAGCAGCAATGTCGCTTGGGCACACGCCAAATACCGCATTATTACGCTCAATAAAGAGCGAATTTGGCTCAAATAAGGCCACATCAATAGGCTCAATTAAAGCATCATCACTTATCCACACCAAATGGCGCATTATTACGCTCAATTAATGTGTAATATTAAGCTTAATATTATGACATGTTCTCGATCTCTGCTACATGCGAAATCTTTAAGTATACGAGATACCACATTCAATTCAAGGAATGAATCAAATTTCAAATCAAATTATATTGTTCAAATTCATGAACAAGAATCTATTAACAAATAAATTTAGATTTCATAAAGGCCGTTTTAAACTCTACGAAAGTTCATAAACTTATAGAGTTATAGATGTGGACTTTTTGTCACTACCATTTACATGTGGACTTATGGCCACTTACACTTATAAAATATGAACATATTGTAATGATGAGATGATGTTAAATTAAAATACACGTTTAGAACTTTGAATTACAGGTCAATGTCATAATGTGTATGTTGAGACCATTTCTAGATTAGATTGGTTGATGATGTCTTAAGACAAATTAATCTTATTGTTAATATAATGTGTGCCTCTTAAGTTTTAATCTTATAGCTATGGAAGCTCAAGTAATTGTTCAAGGTTGCACAAGAAGATCAAGAGATGAAGATTGTCATTGTTAGAGTCATAGTGTTGTATAAGAGATCATTAAACTCGATTCATGCTAAGTACTTCAAAACTGACAGTGACATGTCACTGTGGTTTCTGGCTCTTAAATATTTCGAAAATATTTAACTCTTGAAAATAGTTTTCCAAACTTTTGATCAACATTTTACATTGCTAAATATTCTGGTTTGATCTTTATAAATGAAAGAAAGCTTTGGTTGTCTTGGAGAAGAGGTAGCTTGCACAAAAAGACACTTGCCAAAAATGGGTTGTTTACTTTCTCTATATTTGGTCACTACCATTTATGCTCTTTCTTGTTGAAAAAACTACCCTTATTTGTCTAAGTGTGGCTGCAAAATTGAGTTACTTGTGCATTCATTTTGCTTGCATAAGGGGTCATGGTTTTCATGTGCCTCAAGTAACCACCTTTATTGTTGTACAAGCTTCAATTGTTTAATATTTTCTAACACTTGTACTACATTGTAGTGTGTTATTTTTAGTGTGTAGTATACTCTACTTTACATTATAAATACCACACTTATTTCATTTGAACAAGTGTGCAACAACAAAATATTTTCAAGCTTAAAAGACTTTGAGTTTTATTGAGTAATTATCTTTGCAAAAATCATTTAACATTTCATACTTAATTGTTTTGCAAAATATTTTTCTTAAGTCTTTTACAAAGAGCTAGTTCGTTGTAACAAAGCATGTATTGTGTTCGATGATCTCGTGTTAGTACTTAATCGTTTTCTCCACCGTTCATTTTGTGAACATTTTGAGAAACACAAGTCTTGTAACAAACGAGTAGAACAAGTCTTAAGATAGAGTTATCTTGAGCAACTAGCAACTCGAAAGAGTTGGGGAAGTCTCTTGGCGGAGTAGTCTTGAGCAATAGCAACTCGAAAGAGTTGGGGAAGTCTCTTAGCGGAGTAGCTTTGAGCATAAGTCTTGGTGCGGAGTAGCATTGAGCAAATAGCAACCGGAGTAGGTTGGGGAGTTGTTTTATTATTCGGGGTCTTTGTTTGTATGAGTTTACGTCAAAGATGTTTAATAAGATAACGTTGGATGTAGGTCGCGGAGTAGTGACCGAACCAATTTAAAAAACATCCTTGAGTTTTGTCTATTTCGTTTTTAATATTTCCGCTGCACTCAGAATTCACTGTTGATTCCACTGTGACATTTACTGGCTGAATCGTTGTTGAATACTTCTAACTTTCTAGTTCTAAGTGTCAACTTCTCCTTTCTTCTAAGTAGTGTCTTAGTGATCATAGAGTTTTTAAAGAAGCTTTAATTAAGCTTAAAATTTTAAATAGACACCTAATTCACCCCCTCCCCCTCTTAGGTGATCTCGCCCTTGACTCTTCAATTGGTATCAGAGCCTTGTGCTCTTGATATTGGTTAATTACCAAAGAGTTGATCCTATAGTCATGGACGGGAAACATACTAAGTATCCCATATTCGAAGGGGATAACTACTCATGGTGGAAACATCGTATGGAGCACTATGTCAAAAGCACAGATTATGAATGTTGGATCATAATTCAAAAAGGTCCCCTTGCTATAACGGTCACTAATGCTGATGGCACTAGTTCCGTAAAAAGTGAGGATAAGTATGTCGAGGCTGATTATCGTAAAGTCGAGAAAAATTCTAAAGCCATGTCCATTCTTCAATATGGCATCGGTGAACAAGAGATTAACCGGATTTCCGGATGTACCTCGGCAAAAGAAATTTGGGACACCTTAAGCCTTGCTTATGAGGGAACGTCTCAAGTTAAGAAGCATCGTATTGACCTTCTCATGCAACAATATGAGATGTTCAATATGGAGCGTGACGAGTCAATTAATAGTCTTTCTTCACGTTTTTCTAGTATTGTTAATGAACTTAAGAGTCTTGGTCGTAATTTCGAATCCGAGGACATTGTCCGAAAGATCCTTCGTAGCCTAAGTGATAAATGGCAACCGAAGGTGACGGCTATAGAGGAGGCTAAAGATCTATCCAAATTGACCCTCAATGAACTAATGGGCTCACTCATGGCTCATGAGTTAACCCTCATGAAGCGTTCGGGTGAAAGCTCTAAAGCTAGAGGTCTCGCACTCAAATCAACCTCAAGTGATGAGGAAAATGATGGAGACGATGAGCAGGCCATTTACTCTCGTAATATGGCGGATATGATCAATAGTCATGTTCCTAAAAAGTTCAACAATTTTAGAAAGAAAGCTTTTCAAAAGAAGAGATCATTTTCATCCGTTGTTTGTTTCAAATGTGGTGAGAAAGGTCATCTTATCAAAGATTGTCCTAAATGGAATGAATTCAAATCCAAGGATAAACGTGATTTTGCAAAGAAAGAATACAAACACAAAGTCATGTCTGCAATCTGGGGTATGTCTGATTCCGAGGAAGAAGAGTCTTCCGGGGAAGAATTGGATGCCAAAGTTTGCATGACAACTCGTCTAAAACTTGATGTTCCCGAGTCTTCAAAGAGAGTGTCCGCAAAATGTCTCATGGCACATTCCGATGATTCTGATCATGATTCCGATGATGAGGTAAATAATCTCAAGACAAAGGTTAGATCTTTCTCCAAAGAAAAGGTATGTTTGATGCTCGATGATCTACTTGACAAATGTCGTGAAAAGAATGAAAAACTTGAAACTATGCAAACTCAAATTGAGGACATAGCCGAAGAAAATGTTTGTCTAAAAGAGTGTCTAGATGAGATAGAGCAGAGTAACATCATACCTTCTCTTAAAAAAGAAGTCAAGAGATTAAAGAAAGAAAATGTGAATCTTGTTAAAGAGGTTAATCTGTCTAATGTCACAGTGAATTCCACTGTGACATCTGCTGTTAAAACTGAAAATGAGTCATTAATCCGACAAGTTGATAACTTAATCAATGAACGTGACTCACTCTTAAAGAACCTCACCTCATGTCAGAATCATGTTAAGAGTCTTGAAGAAGTCTATGAAATGTTGGTTGATGAGAATAATCATGCTAAAGATGCTTTTGACAAAGTAGGACATCTAAATCTTGACCTTCTTGCTAAAGTTGAAAACTTGAATAAAGAGTTAGTGGTTGCAAAAGAGTTTTACAAGAAATGGGAAGGAAGCCAAACTATTTTAGACTTTCTTACAAGTCAATCTAAAAATGCTGAAAAGAAAGTTGGACTCGGTTTCAAGCACAACAACGTTCATTGTTGCGTTCGAAACCAAGACCCAAGCAAAACCGATTTTAGAAGAAGAAAGTACGCTGGCCTTCCCGAGTATATAATTTGCAATTATTGTGGCAAGACCGGTCATGTGTTTAATGGTTGTGCTAAGAGATGGAATGACATTAATAAGAACATCAAAGTGGTTAAAAAGATGTGGATCCGAAAAGACTTGATTAATGATGTGATTCACAAAAAGGGGCCCAAATTCATTTGGGTTCCTAAACTAAAAGTTTGATTTCTTATAGGCATTAGTGAGAGGCCGCAACAATTGGTACTTGGATAGTGGATGTTCTCGTCATATGACAGGAAGTGAAAACCAATTTCTCTTACTACAAGCCTACAAAGGTGGCACCGTGACATTTGACGATAATAAGAAAGGTGAAATTATTGCAATCGAGAAGGTTGGTAAGTCATCGTCACATTGTGTCGACAAAGTGTTGCTTGTCAAAGGTTTGAAGCATAATCTTCTTAGCATATTTCAATTGTGCGATAATGGTAATATTGTTGAGTTTTGTGCTAGTGAATGTCATGTACTAGATGGAAATACAAGGGAAGTTATTTTGGAAGGAAAACGTGTTAGAGACGTTTACTTGACTAATCTTTGTGTCTTGCCAAGTCAAACATTATCTTGTATGAGCGCTTTAAAGAACGACTCATGGCTTTGGCATAAAAGATTAGGACATGTAAACGCTAGAACATTGAACACCCTAAGAAAACTCGATCTAGTAAATGGCATTCCTAACATGAAAATCGACCTTAATAAATTGTGTGAAGATTGTGCTAAAGGAAAACAAGTTCGATCCTCCTTTAAATCCAAAAAGTTTGTTAGTACTTCAAAACCTCTTGAACTTCTTCATATTGATTTGTGTGGTCCTATGCGTATAAGAAGTAGAGGTGGTAGTTGTTTCTTGTGTGTGATTGTTGATGATTATTCACGATTCGTTTGGCATCTTTACTTGAGTTCTAAAGATGAAGCATTTGATGAATTTTTAATTTGGTTGAAAAAGGTCCAAAACAAATTTGATTTGAAACTCATATCTTTGAGATCCGACCATGGAACCGAATTTGAGAATTCATCATTTCTTACATATTGTGATGAGCACGGTATTAGTCATAACTTTTCCGCGCGTGCTACACCTCAACAAAATGGGGTTGTGGAGCGTATGAATTGCACTCTTGAAAACATGGCTAGGACTATGCTCATTAGTAGTAAAGTGCCAAAGAATTTTTGGGCCGAAGCCGTCAACACATCATGCCACTTTTATAACCGTGTTATGATCCTAAAAATGCTTAATAAAACTCCCTACGAATTGCTTAAAGGAAGAAAGCCTAATTTATCCTATTTGAAATGCTTTGAAAGCAAATGTTTAGTTCACAACAATGGAAAGGATAATTTGGGTCAATTTAATGCTCGTAGTGATGAGGCCGTTTTTGTTGGATATTCGGATCGTAGTAAGACTTATAAAGTGTACAATAAACGAACTATGAAAATGGAAGAAAGTGTACATGTCATTTTTGATGAGTCAAATCTTTTTTATTCTAATGAACAGGAAGAGGATGATGAAGATGAGGACTTTGAGCTTGGAATGATTCGACATGACATGGATGAAGTACATAACGAGGAAGAGACCATTTCACAGTTGAATCCACTGTTAAATGGTGAGACGGGTCAAAATTCAGGGGGAATGAATCCACTTTCTGACCAAAATGAGGCTAGTACATCCAGGGGGAATGGGGAACCACATGAAATAAATGAACAACCAGAAACGAACCCCCATTAAAACTCGCCAAATGAACCAGATGTCACTGTGGAACCCACTGTGACATCAGAACCCGAAAATGCCTCAAGCTCACAAATCGTACCTAGAAAGTGGAAGCACCAATCATCTCACCCCTTCTCAAACTTAACCAGTGACCTGAACTCGGGAAGAAAGACAAGAGAATCCCTCAATGATTTCTTTGCATTTCATGCGTTCCTCTCACAAACCAAACCAACAAATATCACCATGACCCTTGGAGATGCAAATTGGGTGATAGAGATGCAAGAGGAACTTAATCAATTCAAGAGGAATGAGGGAACTTGGATGCGGATTACGCCGGAAGCGTCGTTGATAGAAAGAGCACATCCGGAATTGCAACTTTCTTGGGTCCTTGTTTAATTTCATGGGCTTCAAATAAACGAAATATCGTAGCTCTTTCCACCGCCGAAAGCGAGTATGTTAGTGCCGCATTGTGTTGCGCGCAAATTCTATGGGTTCGACAACAATTGAAAGACTATGGTAATGTATTCGATTTCACTCCTATTTTTTTGTAATAATACAAGTGCCATAAACATTTCTAAGAACCCGATACAACACTCGAGGACTAAACACATTGACATAAGACATCACTTTTTACGTGATCATGTGGAAAAAGGTCAAATCCGTCTTAACTTTTGTAGAACCGAAAATCAAATTGCCGATATTTTTACAAAACCGCTGAAAGAGAACAATTCATAAAACTTCGGTTGGAAATTGGTTTGTTGGATTGCGCATAATTCTATGAGTAGACGATTTGCCTCAATGATTGATTAGAGTGGTTGATACATTTTAATGTGTACATATGTGATTAAGTGTGTTTTATTAACCATGTTTGAATGTTAATTAACAAGTATTATCATTTGTGTAATAATGTGACATGCATAGAGCCAACAAAACAAATCACCAAAATATCACATCACCTTTACTCCTTCTTCATGCCTTAACCATCCCACATATAACCTCCCTCATACCTTCCATAACACTTACCTTTCTACTTGAAATAATGCCTCCCAAGAAAGCCCAACTCAAAACCGTCAAATAAATTCGGGATTCAATCAAACCAAAGCCCACGACTCCCTCTACATGTAGGTTGTAGTGTGATTATCAATGAAGTTGTAGAGAACATTGAGAAAGAAATGGAGGAAAATGAAAAAGTGTTTTGGAGAAGAAGAAAACGAAGAGGAAAATGAGAAGGGAACCGAAATAGTAACCGAAAAAGGAGATTGTTAAGAAAAAAGAAGTTGAATTTGAAAAAAAAAAAAAATTATTGAGAAAAAGAAAAGGAAAGGGAAAAACCGAGTTGAATGAGGAACAAATCAAGGAGTTGAATGATCTTTTTAATGATGAAGATTTGTTCAATGATGGTGAGAAAACCGAATCGAAAGCAAAACATCCGTCAAAAGAGAAGTGTGACGTTGGGAAAAGCAAAGAGGTAGGGGAAGTTCGGATGGAAAATACGGAGTTGAACACTATTCTTACCGATCTTACCAAAGCCGGGAAAACCGATAATGGATATGATGATGAGGACGATGACATGTCCTAGACCTCTCGGCCCTACTCTCTTCTTAACCTATCATTTTGTCTAACCAAGCCTTATATTATTTTGCTCATGGCTTTATGTTTGTTATGTTGTTACATGAACTTGGTAGTATTTGTTTAATTCTCTTGAACTATGTGGTTTGTAAACTAACTTTGTCACTTTGTTGCATTAGAATGTTATTCTTCCTACTTGATGATGTCAAGAGGGGGAAGTTGTTAAAATTGTGTGCGTGTGTGATTCAATAACTCTTAGGCTTGCGTTCACCGTAAATATGTTAGCTTAGCGATTTGAAATTCTACTTAAGTTAGTATAGACTTGACCAAAGTACCTTGACCATGTATGCGTCTTATCTTGATCATGTTTTGACTTGTGATATGTTTAGACTTGTGAACCTTGACCATAGATTGAGGGGAAGAACACATTCAATTTTATTTGTCTTGCCATCATCAAAGGGGGAAATTGTTGAGACCATTTCTAGATTAGATTGGTTGATGATGCCTTAAGACAAATTAATCTTATTGTTAATATAATGTGTGTCTCTTAAGTTTTAATCTTATAGCTATGGAAGCTCAAGTAATTGTTCAAGGTTGCACAAGAAGATCAAGAGATGAAATTGTCATTGTTAGAGTCATAGTGTTGTATAAGAGATCATTAAATTCGATTCATGCTAAGTACTTCAAAACTGACAGTGACATGTCACTGTGGTTTCTGGCTCTTAAATATTTCGAAAATGTTTAACTCTTGAAAATAGTTTTCCAAACTTTTGATCAACATTTTACATTGCTAAATATTCTGGTTTGATCTTTATAAATGAAAGAAAGCTTTGGTTGTCTTGGAGAAGGGGTAGCTTGCACAAAAAGA
>JAIUZE010000045.1:0-99211 GCA_022085475.1 Heliosperma pusillum
CCTCAATCCCAAATTAAATTGCAGGTCGACTAAGATGCATCATGCTTGAAACCATCATTGGCAAAACCCGACAAGATAGTCTATTATTGTCAGCGAGCACAAACAAAGAAAATTATAAAAACAAGTTATTAGCATCAAGTACTCGTAAGTCGTAAAAATAGATTCACAATCATCTCGCAGGGGTGAATTAATTACCTTGATCTACTATTGTCTACTGTACAAGTAATGTGCTTGTTTTTAGACATGTTAACAAAAGATTTTTCCTGGTTTTGATTGTTTGATAACTCAAAAGTAGAGACAACACTTATAACTCAAAAGTGGTGAATACAAAATAATACAATAATCAAACACTAATGATTCAACACTTATAACTGAAAAAAGGCAACAATTAGCAACTACAGTAATTTGCTAAACTTAGGGAATACAATCTACGACTAAACTTAAGTCATAATCAAACAACTTGGGTGAAACACCCGGTGTCATAATCTTGACCCACGGAGACTTGGATAGTTGGCTTGTCCGGTGTCAAAATCATACACGATTTTGTAGCCACTTATGTGGTAGCTACCGAGTACGTTATCGTTGAGTCCCTTGTTTCGTAGAAACGAAAAACAGAAGGAGTCATTGAACGGCCACCACACCCTTTGTGGATCAGAAATTAGGAAATACGCCTCCCCAAGTAGAATGTTTATTTCTACTTGGTAGGGTTCAGGATAACAGAGCTCGAAATCGTCGTCCTCAGAAATGGTTGGATTGACATTATAAGTTTGATTTATATAGTCTGTTAGTAGCTTTAGAAGATTATCAAGCACATTACCTTCCAAAAAGCTCAAATACGTCCCGGTGTCAATTAGGACGGTGGATGTCTCACGAGGAACCGTAACTTTCCCCATACCGAGAACATATATATCGGTGAGGTTAGTTAGGTAGTAATAGTCACTTTGGAAGAGCGGTGCAACGTTATAGTCGCCGAATATTTGGGCCTCGTCTCCCACCATAAAGGCTCCGTCCACCGACTCGTTTGATGGAAGACAAAAAGCCCACCGATTAGGCTTAGGGGTGAGTTGGGATGGCAAGGCAAGTGGCCCGGCTTCGAATCCCGCCACGCCTTGGAAGCAACTATCGTCCTCGGGGTAGCATTGGCTATCGAACCCAAGGCCAAATACCATCTTTTGTGAAATGTCTTTGTCGGTAAATGGGGTAAAGATCTCAGTACCGACATAGCCAAATGACTCGGTATTATCCTCGTACTCGATCTTATAGGTGCATAGGTTTACTTGGCAACTTGAACGAGGAATTGCCCCACTATTGTTGCAACCACTGCCAATAGTGGTGGCGTTGCAATGTTCGTAGGAAAAGTCGGGTGTCATTTTATATCTTGTGGTTATTGGGGGTTGGATAGGAAGGCAGTAAACACAATTTTTCCATTCGACCCAAACGAAATCGGAGCCCGTGTCGAAAATAAGAAAAACAACTTGATGCCCGATTTCGAAACTTACTACATGTACACCTTTTAAGTTGTTGACGATTGCTTTGCCATGAGCATCTTCTTTATTATCATTGAAGAAATTCTTGAGTTTTGGGTTTTTGTTATGGTGGATGGCCATTTGGTATGCAAGTGCATGATTGACTATAAGTAATAAAGAAACTATGATAGTTGCAGAAATGGTGAGGGAAGGCATTTTATGTTGTAGTTTTGTTGTTGTTTTGAAGTTTGAAATACAGAGTAAGGTGAGTGTCTCTGTTTATATAGGAGTGTCGAGTATGTTATGGGAGTTTAGTTTTGAAATGCAAACCATGACCAGACCAATTCAATAGTTAGACCTCTATTTTAGGATATCAGGACTATATGTTACCATGGGTCCGTGGCTAGTTACTCTTGTGTTATGTAAGACGGTTTTACGTTAACAAAGTGTACCTTAGGAAACATTTTCGTCCCCTAATTTTCAAGGTTTTAGTTTAGTTTTTCTAAAAAAATTCAAATGTACCTTATGTAATTTAGCTAGTCATTCGCCCACCTTGAAAAATTTCGCCTCCTAAGTTCAAATCATGGCTCCGCCACTGATTATAGAAAACATGTACTTTGTATCAACGATACAAAAGTAAGACTGATGCATATATCTTACCCCGGGAAATACTCGTGTCCTTCCGGAGGACTTCCTCCTTATGCTCAAAGGAGAGAGACCATCATCAACATTTCTACTTTGGTCCTCCTCCTTTGAGTGTAAGGAGGACGTCCTCTCGAAAACACAAGTATTTCTCATCTTACCCCTATCGATATCGGGGTAAAGTTAGATCACTATTAAAGAATGAGTTATCATAGCTAGTTAGTCTTGTGTAATGTAAGATATTTTACATTAACAAAGTGTAACAAGGATTCAAATAATTTTATTATTGGTTGGCAAAGTCATTATAGAATCCGTTTTACAATAAATTGTGAAGTTTCGAGTCATAAGAAATAAGTTTTTAATTTGCATCAACAATACAAAAATAAGATTGATGCGTATAATTTACCCCCTATCTCATTATTTACAAAAGTTTTTGAAATATCGTGGCCAAGTTATTGTTATACACTAATCATTTTTTGTACATTTTTTAATATTGAAAGTCAAGTTATACCTTGTAGAGATTCAAATTCCATCTTTTTTTCGTAATAAAAAAAACAATTCAATAATATCTTGACAAGGAAACTATACCGTATGAGAGTCGATACCGATACCATATCTTTATATTGAATTCGTTTCGAGAATCGGATCTTTTTCTATAAGGTGTCTAAGACTTGGAAACCAAGGTTTTTTTCAAGTTGCATTACCAACATGTGAACTATGTTTTTTTTAAGTAGCTTGTGTTACATCATTGACCAGGTGACTTATTTTTATCAGTAGGTCTTGCTTGCAACGGATCGGATCTTGCGACGGGTATTTTGTGAGAGGAAATGGGTAGAGGGGACAAGGTGGGCACCCCCATGTGCTTCTCCACTCACCCTTGATGGGTATTTTGTGAGAGAATATGGTATCCGTCTTAAGCTTGCGACGGATAGTGTCCGTCATAAGTGAGAATTTGTGTATTTTTATATACTCGTGAGTCAAGTAAGGAGAAGTTTCGTTCCCAATTTTATTTTAAAAAATTTGTTCATATTTTACTTTACCTATACCTTTTTATTACTGACCAGGTGAATCATGGTTAGTCTAAGCTTGTTTCCATAAGCAACAAATTATACTCCGTAAAATACGAGTTCTCATATTTTGAAACGGTCAATTTTTTTAAATAAATAAAAAATTATTTGTTCGTATCAAAGAAATGAGTGACTTTTATGAAAAGATATCGCTTTTCATATCGTTCACTAAATGTTTACCATTGAATTTAGTTTAGTTGAACTCTTATCTTTCCTATTTTCATGCCTAGGACTAAAGGAGGCTAGGATAATGCTCGGGGTTTAGTACTTGTGTCATGTCATCATGATTTATGTCTATGTTTGAATCGACTCATTTTCCAGTTAATAAGTTCTCGAGCCAAAAGTTTAGTCAATCGATAATTTTTGCTTTTAACATTTTTATTCACTTTATTCCATTTTGTTAACTTTGATTTTCAATCTGTCACCAACAAAAAACTTCAGTGTTTAATCTATATATTTGAGTATCTATAGCTTAACTTTCGCGCAAGACCCCTTATATGCTCGGGGTCTGAGTCAATCGATGTTTGAGGCGGGTCAGTTGGGATCAATCGATGCATGAATTGGGTCAAATCGGATGTCGGACAACCCATATGAATCGAGTCAATTTGACTGGGTTGGTCTAGAACCATTCTGAATCAGAATTGACTAAGGTTGTTCATACTTCGTAGACACACCTAGGGACTTTAAATTACAATAGTGTGAAGTCTAAAAATACGTTAGGATGGAGTACTTAACATTTAGTGGGACAAAGGATCTCGACTCCTTAACATTAGTTAACAACTCTGAGAGTAATCACTTTTTTGTTATTACAAATTATCTTGTCGAAGACAATTTACTTTAATGGAAAATTAGACTTTCAACTCATTCAAGTATTTTTTTGGTTTACATTAAGAATTGTTTAAGGGTTAAAATTTGCAGTTGGTCTTGCTTCAGACGGATCATTTTGGTCTGAAGCAATAAGACAAGATTTTGTAACCACTTTACAGTTAGATATAACCACTATTGGAAACAAGTTGATATAAGCTGTGGTTATATTTTATCAAAAAGTGGCAAAATAATCCCGTCTTATTTTTCAGACGGAAATGCTCCGCCTGAAATAAGAATTTGCGTAAAATTTGATTCTTATTATCATGTATATTGTTCAATTAATTTGTAAACCCGGTTGTATATGTCACTACTCACAAATCAGTTTAATGAATTATAGAGTTGTGTGGCTTTTGATCTTTTCACAAAAAAAAATTGAAGTACCAAAAAAAAAAAAAACAAGTAACTTCCCAGAAATTTCTGCCAAACACAACCATACTATTTACTGAGATAGTGAGCTTTAACAGTGAGGTCCAATGTCCAGTTTCGAAAGTGTAAGACCCATTTTTGGGTTACTAATAATCTCATTGTCTTGGACTTAAAAAAAAAAATTCTAGGGAGAAATGGCAATTGAAATAGATAATGTTTGGTAAATTGTATATTACTCGAAATTAGTATATTCCAACCTCAATAATAGACTGAATAAATATCTACCAATTTCATGTGCGTGACAAATGACATATCGATCGAAATCTACATTTTTTTTACTATGTTGGCCCTATTTTTTTCCCCTGAAATGAGCTAAACTGAGTTAAATGGAGGTGAGCTTAATTGAACTAAATTGACTAAAGCCGAGTTGAAGTGAATGTAGTTGAAGTAAGACTATCATCTAATCGACTAATTACCACCTAATTTAATTTAATTGTCAAACCTGCTACTAAAATTTGTTAATCCTATTTTGTTAACATTATTTGTTATTACAAATTTGCTTTTATCTATTGCTAGATAGGGCCATACTCTCATTCAAATGTTTAAATTTTTTTTTATAGAAAATATTTTAATTAATTAAAATTAAATAAATAACTGAGAGCGATACATTGATTTGTTTTTGTTGGAAGACCACAACTTACTGCTTCATATCTGATCTTTTCCTTTTGTCAACATATTTATTTACCATTTATGAACTTAATACTTTTGTACATATTTTCATTTGGTAACTTAGGCATGATATCAACGACTAGTGCACCAGTTTAGAGGTTCATTTTTAGCTTCTTAAATACTTTAAAAACAAATGTAACTGTAAAGTCAATAAGGTAATTATATATTTACCCCTACAATTTACCAGAATAAGGACTCTAACTTTGGTTGAGAGACTCTTATCAACTGTATACTGTATACTACTCCTACCAATTATTTTACTAAGGCAAGGGTCAAGGTAAAACCCGTGAAGTACCAACGTTATTTTAGAAAGGCAGTATAATGATTTTAAGAATTTTGACAAGGATAGTAGAATTTGGTCCGGACTATACCCGACCGGATTTATTAAGGTCCGGTTTCACACTCTTGGAAATTCTGGTTTCGGTTCGATCCGGTGTAAGACCGATTTAATCCGGGTTAAATGGATCAAAATTTAGGTGTTTTGTGATTAATTTTTCACAACTTGTAAAACAGAGCAAACGAAAACATAAGACATGTTAAAAAGCATAAGATATGTAAAGTAATGTTAAAGACTAAATGGTTGCTAGTGGCGAAAACAGAGCAAACGAAAACAGAGCGTAAGATATAAAGCATAAGATATGTTAAAGCCTAATATAATCACCTATTTATAGTCTAAACCTAATGTAAAGTAATGGGCCTCAATGGTTGCTAATGGCGAAAACAGAGCAAACGAAATGCACAGTGCTCCCAATATAGGCGCAGTGCGCTTTCGGGTATCTCTCTCGTCTCTTGGCCAAATGAGGCGTGTCACATGTGGTAAAGCTAAGATCACAAGCTTTCACCTCCAACAAGCCTTGTATCGATAAAAAACTATGGGGCTCAAGATATGACCTTTTGAAGTTGATCATTATGCAAACAAAGCTTTAAGACTTCATTTGTTCTTGTTTTTACATGCTAAGCTTGGAACTTGCTTGTACCATGACTTGGGTTTGGGCCCTTGTTGACTTCAAGACATGCCTCCGCTTCCGAGTATTGTTCAAGAATCCGTTATTGAATCGGCATTTGGAAACCTTTCTCGCGATAATCATGTAAAACCACATCCTAATGTCGTTTTATTGTACTTATACCGCTAAATTATGTAGTACAAGCACGAGCCTACCAAACACCTCACACTTAAGCATTTGCTCGTCTCGAGCAAACTGTTATAAATCCAATCAATCAACGAAAGGTGAACAAAAAGAATGGGTAAGCTCAATCGATCAATCTCTCTTCTCTCACACGTTATCCAACTTATGCCTCCTCATTCCGTTACTAAACATGGTTATTTTTCATCCTCACCCATATCATTAACAAGCTAAGTGACCCAAATATGCCTGCAAGAGTCGCTCTTCTCTCACGCACCCTTCTTATGTCTTCCCTCAACTAAAATTATCCAATATTCCCTCAAAATCGTTTTTCATCGCACAACTCAACTTCTTATTTCACCCCCTTGTCACTCTACGCATTCGAAACACATGGTCATCTAGACATCAAAGCATTTCCTAATTCAACAAGTAGACAACCACAATAGGCACCAAAATAACTCAACATAACACATTCACCGATCAAACACAATCATCCAGTGTACTACCAAGCACTAGGCATAACGTAATCTTCCAAAGTCATCCTCATCTAGCCTTGGCACACTCTATCCTACCATTTCTTCCTTCTTGGACTTCTCTTTTTATGTCGCCAACAACAAAATTGGAAGTAGCACCACAATTAGACATTTTTCATTGTTTTCCCCTAGATCCCTTATTTTGCCTAAACCGCCTTTCCTTGCAAATTTTTAGTTTAGCTTATTTCTCAGTTCTACCCTCGTGTCACGCACTCATTTTTCATTTTGCCTAGAGCGTCCTTTCGGGTTTCACTACGTCCTTGGCAGTTAGTCCAGTTACCCAATTTTGCCTAGAATGCCCTTTCGAGTTTCCATCCAAACGCCTCTTTATTCCACTCAAATGGCTAAATAAACTAGTACTAATATGAGCCCTATCAATGCTAAAGTTATTTTAATCAATTAGTTTATTTTGATTTAATCAAATTAAAATTTCCTGTAATCGATAATAATACCCATCTGCATCGGCGAGCACAACTACACAGAATTTAAATTTATGATATATTGTGGTAATTTTAGCAAGTTTCCATAATTGATAAATATGAGATATAGTCATATAGGATGAGATATATTGCCAATTTGCTATTATCGTATTAGGAAAGTAGTGACCTTCTATAAATCTTCTATAAATATAAGTCGTACGTTTTCGCATATCAATCAATTTGTAGGTGATATACTCGTATAATAACAACAATAATAATAATAATGGGGAAGTCGTCGATTAGTGTAGCAGTTATGTTAATAATAATAATGTGTATGATTGTTAATGGCGTTCCAACTGATGGCAAGCGAATAGTGAGGGGGTCGATAGTAAAAGAGGGCAGCGAAATGGAGACGGTGAAGCGGTCGAATATATGCTGTGGAAAAGGAGGTAGCGGTGTGGAGATGGTGAAGGCGGACATTATCGAGAGCAACATAAGATTCACGATTATGGTGCAAGTTCATGACACCATCAACTTGTCGATCGATATTAAGAAAAAAGAGTATCAAGTTTTGGTTCGTGGCCATCGTGTCAAGCCTCATCTTCCAGGGCTTGGGCTTGGGCCCTTAACGAAATGGTCTGTGGTTGAGACAAGTTATGGTCCCTTCTGGAGACGGTTTTGTTTTCCTAAGACGGCTATAATGGAGCGTGTCCAATTCAATCTTGAGGGCGGTGTACTGCTCATATCCGCCCCCTTTCGCTTTTGACGATATTCCCTTATTCTCATTTTGTTACTCGACTTAGTCGCGGCTGTAACTTAGGCAGTGCAGTTATGATGATATGCAGTATTGGATGTAATTGTAGTCAATTTCTATTTTCTAGCAGTAAACGATTTTCTCATTGCATTATAAAATTCTGCAGACTGCATACAAAACCTGTTTTTCGGATTCGCCGACACCGGCGAACCCAGGATTTAATTTCTGGGGTAGCAAATAAAATTTAGCTTATAAATATCGATAAATTTTGAAATCGAGAAAAATATATATAACTTATTAAATGTAATTCACAAATCTATAACGAGTACAATGACTACTTACATAGTAATAACTAAAAATATTGTTACTTCCTAATAAAATTTCAATTTTAGTAATTTATGATCAATTAATTTTTTTGTGTTCTATTTCATCGACTAAACTTTTCATGTTGCAATTTAGCAAATTTTCATTAATTTTATTTTATACATGTAGAATTTTTTAATTATTCTTGATTAGTAATTCACCATAAAAAATAAACTCTATACAATAACATTAGAGAAAATAAAAATGTGGTACCCAAAACATTCATTCAAAAATATTTATCAAAGAAAATATTTGGTTGCTAAATAGTTAATACGGATTTACTTTCTTAAGGAAAGTTTAATAGAATAATTGACTTTGGGAAGCATTTATTTAAATGCAGCCAAAAAAAAAGGGAAAATGCATGTAGTGGGGGTCGAACCCAGGACTACAGATTGAAAATCAAAGTCTTTACCACTGAGCTACAAGATATTCACTGCATAATTAATGAGATAACATTTACTTATTTACTATACAGTAATATTTGGGGTAGCAAAAATCCGCCGACTAAACCAATTTTTTTGTGTTTGGGGTAGCGGGGGCGACCCCTTGCTACCAAGTGGGTTCGCCCCTGGCGACACGTTAATTTAAGACCGACAGCGGTACCAAATGTACATAGCTGTCTAGGTTACTGGTTTACTGCTATGAAATGTAAGTTATCTTTACAACACCGGATTAATTAAAACCAGCCAAAAAAAACATTACCTTGCACACCCGGCTTAAACATAGACACACAGTCTAATACTACTCGGACAATTCCTATCCGAGTAAACTGTCGAGTGTCCACACGATCCAACCACAATGAGATATCCTTTCTGACCTGTATCATTATAGTAGCAGGACGACGATCTCATAGCAGGAAAGCCAGCAAACATTCCTCACAGGTCAGATATGATATTGCAGGACCCATCCTAGCCTTTAGACACCATTCCCAAGTATAAGAGTCCGGAACGCAAAATCCCAGCCACATCCCAAGAAGCACAGTACACCTGCAGCTGAACTTACATCTGAAAAACCGATGCTCAGAAGTTTCATCAGCATTCCCACATAGCACACTAGCAGCATCGCAGTATAGTACCACCTGTAATAATCTGTTTCGTATTTAATCTCTCTCGACACACAATGACACAAATCATGAAATAAATAAGTTTTCTGAACTCTGATTTCTTATACGTACAAATTGATGATGGTAAAAAGAAAGGCAGATGGCAAGTGCATTTCTTGAAATATTTATAAAGGTAAGTCGTCAGCCAGTAACTACACTCATCACCTTGGACTTCCTCATCCTCTGCACTTAATCAACTAACTTTCCTTTTTTCTTTATTGATGACGTGAATAGCCGATTTCAATGGGAATTGATATTCTTCTAAATGCCTATCAGATTCTCGAATGCGCCAATGATGCTGGTGCACACTATATACTAAATCAACATGTTTACAAAAATATTAACATCTTATCAATAAGCAGAGAAAGATAGGATAAAATAACAAAGAAACTGAATTTTAATCGGAAGCAGTTCAATGAAGGGAAAAGAGACTGAATGTATTTGTGATTGCAACATTCAGAAACCAAAGTGCAACGAAAGGTATTCCGCTAGTTCACTTGCAAAGATCAAAACCCTTCAACAAGGAAAAAGAAGAGATGGCTTACACTCTAAAAACTGTAGGGTCGGGATTGCCGATGCCATAGATCTGAATTCCCGAGTTACTAGGATTGGGGAGCTACTTTCAGGAATTACAGGCCGGAAAAAAATCAGAAAATGTTCCCAGCGACATTGTAATTAAACCGAGTAAGCATGCTCTTCTTTGTAACAACCGAGCCTCAATCCCAAATCAAATTGAGGTCGGTTAAGAATACCCATCGCTTGAAACCATCTATGAAATTAACAAAAATGAAAAGAAATAGAAAAAAGAAAACAATAAAGGAAAGCAAAAACACAACAAGATAGTTTACGAATAATAATTGTACTCAAACAAGTTGTTAGCATCAAGTACTCGAAACATTAAATTCACAGTCTCCTCGAAGGGGTGAATTTAATTACCTTGATCTACTACTGCACAGGAAACGTGCTACCGTAGTTGAACATCAAGTTTAACAGATGATAAACCTATTAGACATCAAATCTCTGTGCCACCGTCACCAGGTATCGTTCCCTATAGGACAGTATCAGGAGAAACCTAAATGTATACAATCAAATTCCTAACAAGTACATAAGCTTAGTACTAGAAGAACCGCTCCCCCAGAGTCTACGAAGGTCCACAGCCATTACTCGAATGTGAAAATTTGGTTATAGAAAATTTATACATCTATCCGCAAGTACCAGGCAAATCAAAGGCCACATTGTTTTAAACATTGTCTCTTATGCTAGCTGAAAACAGGGACTATTTCACTAATTTTCCGTTCATTATCAGGGACTCGAGTCATCTCCTATAAAGAGGCTCCCTGTAGCCTTTTCGAGGATGGGACGTATGCATCATTTATCCTACTATAAGAGAAGGGTTGTTTCTAAGTAGCCCACAATACTCCACAAACGTAATACTCCACCCAAAGCACATGTACCGTTTTCATAAACGATTTTTTCATAGCATCATACAATTCTGCCTACTGCATACAAGACCCGCTCGATGACGACGGAAATACACATTGCAAAAATCTGATCGACATGTACTTGTGCAACATTCTAGTTAGGGATGGCAAATTGGCAATGGGTCAATTTCAAATCGATTTTCCCGTGATCCATAATCAACTCATATCCTTATAGGATCAGCGATCCAAATCAAAATAATTCGAACTCTAAAGCAATCCAATAATTGATGCAAACTCAATTTGATACCATGGACTCATGGAGTACTATTATTCCGTCCATCGGTAATACAGATACAAAATGTCATGCAATGTTAAGGGAGGTGGAGATGTGCAGTAGACCGTCATTAAGATGGAACTTCACACGCTCCATTATAGCATTCAATGGAAAACGAAAACGTCTCCAAAATGTACCATAACTTGTCTCATTGACAGACCATACTGTATGAGGTCCAAACCCGTTTAGTATAGGCTTGACACGCTCACCACGAACTAAAACTTCAAAGTCTTTCTTCTTAATCTCGACTGTGATATCGTTGATGCCAGGAACTGTCACAATAATCGCGTATTCATAATCTATGAGGCTCTTGAAAATGTCTGCCTTGACCATCTCCACACTGTCACCTCCTTTTTCACAATTTGCTTACCATCACTTGGGACAACAGTCAAGATCCTCCACATTATTATTACGACAACGGCTGCATTCATCACCTTCGACTTCCTCATCCTCTGCCCTTAATCAAAGTACATAAGCTTTCCTTTTCCTTTATTGATGCTGTGAATCACTGATTTCAATGGGAATAAATATTTTGTCAAGGTTGCAAATCAAAAACATAATAACACATTGTATGATTACCTACTTCGTATGTTTAGCATAGTTTTTCTCCCAAAAATTCACTTTCTTTATTTTAACTAGGAGTAGTTTAATTCTATCAAAGATTTAATCTTTTGCTATTGTGAGACGATCTTCTATATTATAAATGCAATTTCTTTTCTCATTTAGTGGTATTAATTTCTCTTCCTTCTCTTCCTTATAGTTATTTCGATTATTATTATGTTTTAGTTAGTTTAATAGTTTTAATTAATTAAAGTTTACATCTTTATTATTCTTGTTATGTTTAGTGGTATAATTAGAGTATTGGGTTGTATGTTTAGTGTTAGTCATTAATAATTTAGTTTAAAGTTTAATCTTTATTGTTGAACTATGTTTAATTTCATGTTCAGTATAGTTTTTAGTGCTAGATATTTCATGATTAGTGAGTAGTTTCCCTTTTAGGGTCCGGTTTTGTCTCATGACGGATACGATTCCGCATTAGATTCCTAATATACATATTGTGGGTTAATAAAGTTGGGTTTTTGTTTAAGTGATTTTATTTGACCTTTTTCGACCTTATTCAACCATTTGGGGTTATCAACGGGAGTTGAGCCGATCTTGGGTAACTTAGGCAATCAACGGGAGTTGGGTCTTGGTTAGTGGATATGGTTAGATTATGGTTCATCTACTTAACTTGGGTTATCGATGGGAGTCGGACCTTAGTATAGACTTTAGAGACTTGATCAATTGACCTTGACCTTTCATCCGCAGGAGTGGGAAAGGTTGGAGTCGGGATTTGGTTGTCGGGCATATTCCCTCAAATCGCGTATGGGTTATCCATGGGAGTGGGACTCGGAGTGATCTAGGAGGCTTATAAGACTCGGGAGGGCTTATGGGTATTTTAGAGACATTATCCACCTAAACTTGTTGATCCATAATTTGTGTAAGGAACTTGAGGCGGGAAAGAACCGGATTGACGACTTAACCGGATCCTAGATCTTTCTTTATTATTTAGATCATTACTTTTATATTACTTGTTTAATTTGTTTAGTACACTTAGTTAGTCATTAGCTTAGTTACTTAGTTTAACTTAACCCTCTTCTTGATTTGCGTAGCCAACTTGTAATTTAAGACAAACTAATATTCAATATTTGACCTCCTTGTGGATCGACCTCGACTACCGCTACTACATTATTAGTTGAGTTTATAAATTTGTTTTGACTGTTATTGTAGGGCGACAAAAACCCCGTGTCACAACATAATTTTAATATTCGAGAAACAACAACTTAACTTTGTCGTCATCCAAATAATAAATTACATGGTAATTTGTTACTTTATCATGTTAAATATCGATATATTTTATACCTACAATTTTATTAAACATTATAATACATTGTAGGTAATTAATTTTAATATAAAAATTACATTTAAAAATGAATAACTTAATAAAATATTTTGAAAAATATAAGATTCATTTAGGTCAAAGATCTTACCCATGCATGGATCTGGATTTTGAAATTTTTGACCCTGCAGATATGGCTCCAACATATATAATATGAATATGGATATGGATATGGATATGGATATGGATATGGATATGGATATGGATATGGATACTATAAGACTCTACCTAGACCTTACCCATTGTCATTCGTACCCCTCAACCTAACAGCCCTTAATTAACTATTACACGGGGAAATATCTACCCTAAGAATATTCTCTAGAAAGACGGAATGAAGTTCCATAGGATTTGTTCCATTAGGAGGGTAATCAAGAAGAGTCAAAATCGTACTTGAATCAACTTTGTGATTTGCAAGTCAACCGCTAACTCGATTAAATTCTCAAAATGTTTTATCCAGTTAACCGTCCAGCCCCCATCCTTCATAAAAGCTTGACTTTTATTATTAGAATAGACGATTTTTATATCGCATCTTGTGTCACATCCATTTATAGAATTTACAAAACCCTTATTTGTCATACATAGACGATATAACAATACAAATATAGCACAAACAACTCGTACCATTCAAAGTTCTCACGATAAGTCTTATTGTAAACGGGGCATATTCATCTATAATTATAGTTATCACAATTCTTTTTAGTTATCCCACCCACCATCTCACTTACATTTTTATAAGAGAGATTCGACTCGTTGATAATTGTAAACGGATATGCCAGTCAACACTTACAATTTGCGAAGTTCCCAAGAATTCCAACCAACACAACTACTCTTTCCCTCGTCTTCTCCGTCCACTTCCCTTTTTCTTCTTCTTCTTCTTCTCCGCCCATTTCTCCACTCTCACATTATTCACTCAATCACACTCCTCTCTTTCTACTCCATCAATGGCTTCCCTTACGAAATTACCAAACTACCCCTCTTCTTCCCAATCCCCATCCCTCTCCTTCTCTTCTTCTCTCTCCTCTCACATCCTAAAACCACATCATCGCACAATCAGCATCCCCCGTCGAAACCACACCTTCCGAGTCTCCGCTAAAATCCGAGAAATCTTCATGCCTGCGTTAAGCTCCACCATGACCGAGGGTAAAATCGTCAGTTGGTCAAAATCAGAAGGCGATATTCTCAAGAAAGGCGAATCCGTCGTCGTTGTCGAATCCGATAAAGCTGATATGGATGTTGAGACGTTTTATGATGGTATTCTTGCCGCCATTGTTGTTGCTGAAGGTGAGTCTGCTCCTGTCGGAGCTCCGATTGGTCTTTTAGCCGAAACCGAGGACGATATCGCTGAAGCGAAAGCTAGAGCCGCCGGGAAATCCGCCGGAAAATCGACAACGGCCCCGGAATCTCCGGCGCAGGCGGAGGAGACGGTGGTGGTTGCGGCGGTTGCGGCGCCGACGGAGGGAGGGAGGGAAGGGGCAGCAACTCCGTATGCGAAGAAGTTGGCGAAGCAGCATAAGGTGGAGTTGAGTAAGGTGAAGGGGACGGGGAATTACGGTAGGATTACGCCGGAGGATGTCGAAAAGGCAGCGGGAATTGTGTCGAAGAAGGCGCCGGAAGTTGTGGTTGCTGCTGCTGCGGTGAAGGAAGGTGTTTCGGCTGTAAAGACGGTTGCTAGTGGTGGTAGTTTTGTGGATGTGCCCGGGTCGAGTGTGGTGCCTTTTACGACAATGCAGGTGGCGGTGGCGAGGAATATGGTGGAGAGTTTATCTGTTCCGACTTTTCGGGTTGGGTATCCGGTTGTCACGGATGCGCTTGATGCTCTTTATCAGAAGGTAGTGGATTTTGAACTCTAAACTCTTCTGTTGTCGATATTTTGATTGTAGTTTAAGCCCTTTTTGACTTTAGGAAGATTGGTCAAAATTCGTAGAATTGTAGAATCGTAGAATGGTACTATTTGAATTGTGATCGTAAACATACAATAGTTATGCCGGTTAGCAAATACTCCATAGTTGTTTTGATGGATCAAACTGAATAAATTTGACTACATTGTGTGCATAGTAGATAGGTTGCTGCAATTTGGTATGATTAGAACAGAGTTTTGTTTTTTTAATTCATTCAACGCTTTTATGTGTTCGATGTTTTGTTGTTGTTTTAGACATTTTACTTTAGGAAGATCCGTGAAAAATTTTATTTTGGTACTCTTTGAATCTAATTTGTCTCTATTTCATTTCGCTTCAATTGTCACTTGGCCAGTAGAATGTAATGAAGGACCATAAAAATGGGATATAGGAAGTGCATAGTAGTAGGTTGCTGCAATTTGGTATACTTAGGGCGTGAGGAGATAGTTTTGTTGTTTTGATTAATTGAATATGATGATTAGGTAAAGAAGAAGGGAGTGACGATGACTGCGTTGCTGGCAAAAGCGGCTGCAATGGCGCTTGTTCAGCATCCTGTGGTTAATAGCACATGTAAGGATGGAAAGAGTTTTACTTATAATGAGAAGATAAACATTGCTGTGGCAGTGTCGATCGATGGGGGATTGATTACACCTGTTTTACAGGATGCTGATAAGGTATGCGGACTTTAACTGTTAAGTCATGCTGATCATACGTTTCTGATTTTAGCTGGTAGTGATAATCAGTTATCAATCAACAATCGTTTTTTCTTTGTGCGAATTGCAGTTGGATCTATATTTGTTGTCACAAAAATGGAAAGAACTAGTAGAAAAGGCTCGTGCTAAACAACTCCAACCCCACGAGTATAACTCAGGTTGGGTTCTATTATCTGTGTTTCATTTACGGTATTTGGTATGTGCAAAGGTTATAATTTAAAATGGTCAGAATTGCTTAAAATTTTTGCTGGTTTGAATGAATTTATGTTAGGTACATTCACCCTTTCCAACTTGGGCATGTTTGGAGTGGACAGATTTGACGCAATTCTTCCTCCTGGCCAGGTGAACGACCAATTCCAGATTTCTCTCTGACAAAATTGCTTTCTGACAATCAGTTTACGGATGCGTAGTATTTGTAACAGTACGTGTTACTCCATGATGTATTATAATTATGTTTATTGTTAACCAGGGAGCTATTATGGCCGTGGGAGCATCAAAACCGACTGTTGATGCAGATGCTGACGGTTTCTTCTCAGTCAAGAACAAAATGCTGGTCAGTATTATTTCTTTTCTTGAAAAGCTTGAGCTCTACTGTGTCACTGCACCAGCTAGAAAATAAGTTAATGATTTTCGACATTAGATCTATGATTCTTGCTTGTATGGTTCCCTCTACATGAATATTAGATGTCCTCAGTCTCCTCACTGCTCATCATTTGAAGCCATAATCTACTGCCTGATCATCAAATTTTAGGGCGAGTACTTTTAAGAGTTACTTATTTATCTTTGAGTAGAGAGGTTGCCAATATTTGTTTGAGAGTTCTATCCATTTTGTAAGGTAACTTGTAGATAAGTTTCCTTTGACGAGAATTAACTTTGCAGTTGATTGAATTACTGAATGAAATCTTCTTTCCTAGAGATAGCTTGATATGTATTCCGGCTCTTAAGCGTCAATTGGTGTGTCACCGGTAGTATCATGATTGTGCCTCTTGTTGGCGGGGTTGATATGTTTGGAGTAGACAGATTTGTGACAGCATAACCTCCGTGCTTCAAAGATTATTGCCTATGCTAGGGAGGGGTCGGATAGACTGAAACTTACTCCTATGTGGTTTTTTGTTTTGGTACATGGATGCAACTTTACATTTTGTTATGGAGCCAAAGACTCATTAGTCATTACTCGTTCCGGATTACGATAAAATAAAGCAAAATAGCTTACTAAAGTGACTGCACTTCTTTCTTTTGTGAAGTACTAGTCATTCGATGTAGGTTTAGACGCAATTTTCATCTTGGGTCATTTAGAAACAGTCTCTTGGTATTACTAACACAAGAGTAAGAGTGCGTACATCCCCCCCCCCCACCCCCACCGACCCCGCAATTTGCGGGAGCCATTGAGGCACTGGGGTAATGTTGTTGTTGTTGTTGTTGTTGTTGTTGTTGTTGTTGTTGTTGTTGTTGTACATGGATGCAACTAAACATTGTTTCTGGTTAAGTAAACAATACTCCTGTTTTACATGTAAAGCTCATCTATTTGTTCAGAGTTATTCTGGCTCAAAAATACTAGCCAAGTGTTTCCTTCCTCAATATTTTTGGGTGCATACTGTGTTAGTCAGCAATGCCGGATTGGGATGAGCTGCATCTCACAGCTCGATTTGAGTCAAATACAAAGACCATTATTGAATATGTATCCCATAAATTGCAAGGAGGATGTCAAAGTATTACTAAGAAAGGCGGTAATTAGATATTAGCGTTTGTTTATGACTCTTTTGTGCTCTTAAGTAGTTCTTACTATCTATTCACCCAAGCTGCCATACCTGTGTTAACAAAACAGTATGTTGCTTCTGGATGACTCATATAAATACTGGTTCGACTTGGCTTTACCATCGCCCTTACTTTTTTTTGTTAAATGTATTTGTAGGTGAATGTGACAGCTGATCATCGAGTCATATATGGCGCAGACTTGGCTGCTTTCCTCCAGACCTTTTCGAAGATCATCCAAAACCCCGACAGCCTTACCATGTAGAGCATAAAGTTTTCACCAGGGTACTGACATTTGTTTTGCAGCCTTGAACGCCTATTTAAACAGCCAGCGGAGTAGTTGCGAGAACCAGATTTACTAGAGGATGTCATAGCATTCATGTCTTAATTTAGTGCTTCATTGTTTTCCTTCACAATAATTATAATTATAATTTTGTTTTTCTTACAAGGATATTTCTGTATCATTAACTTTTGTTAATTGCACATCATCTTGTCCTTTGTATTTGTCACTTTCGATCCGAAGTTGTACTCTGTAGTTCTTTAATAAGGATGTGTTTTCGACTCAGATATACAGTAGACTTGACAGTAAAAGATGGTAATTAACCCTCTTCGTATTACTTGTGTTGATTGGGGCATGTTTTAGCAATGTTAACAAGGTCGGAAGTATGGTTTTTCGTTCTGCGCTATATAAAAAACAGCTAAAGACCTTTATCTTGCACCAACTAATACAAATACGTAACAAAAACAGCCTCATAGTCGGTGTGAATCAGGAACATTGATATGAAGACGCTCTCAAAAATGTGAATAATCCATCGTAACAAAAGAATTATCATGGCAATATTAAAAATATATTTAAACTCCCCTATACAAATTCTATAGTAATTGTCGAAAAAACTCGGTATCATAATATAAACAGAAACCAATGATAATGCTCCCTAATCCCAGCCCTTGTGTTACAAACATCTATAGACCACATAAATTATCAAATGCCATCTTCTGAAACCTCTACGCATCAATGGCATGAACTCGATTTATATTCTTTTACCAATCTAAAGTTATATCTCGAGAGATGTAAAGCTTGTCAATGTACTCTATAACAGGCTCTACGGCCCTCATATATCGTTTCATTCTGTTCTCTGCTGATTCATCTGCATTACAAAATGTCGGAACAAATGAGATATGTATACATACATCTTGCAGGACAACGAATATTCTACGGAGTATTTGCCAAAACTGGTCGCTAAGATTACTGAACCATTTTTAAAGCAGACGTCTCAGGACAAATTTGGAATGATGAATATAATGTAGTATTTGAAAGTGAAAACTGACAATCTACAAAAGTAATCTATTATAGAGTACTGTACTCTTGAACATCTTTAGCATCTGGCTAAGATTCAATTCTTGCAGAAGTTACAGTTGACGGGAATCTTAGAAAGACTCGACTCTTTGGAAAGTCCAAAAAATGACAGAGAACGTAACTCCATTATACGACAGTTTTATGATCTAACATTTCACCATATTCATAGATTGCAGTCTTTCGTAAATGTATGTCATTATGTAATATGCTAATTTACTACTCGTATACTTATAAATTGTACCAAAAGCAGAGAATTATTTTGATTTAACGCAGAGAGTTATAAGCAGCGGTGAAGTACTCCGTCATTCACTTGATTTCACTACATTTGCTTTTGTTTTAGGACACGAACAATATGCAACAGAAAATGGGTTTACGCTAACATAAGTATGCACTGAATAAGGAAGGAAACAGTAAATCTAACTTGTTTCATTCAGGTTAATGAGAAGTTGATGTCTTGATGGAAGAGCATACATTCCAGCTGCAACGGCCGTTCTAATTGCCCACGAATGGTATGGAGCACATGTTTGTGTGTAAGCAGATTGAGCCGCCTCTCGTAGAGAGCCGTCACTGAGAAATATCAAACAGTCTGTGAGATGATGTATACTAAATGTTGTCATAAAGAAAATAGAAGATGCAAGTTAAATCAAACAAAAAAGGCCAGCTCATTCATATGAGTTCGGCCAAGTAATTTTAAATTATAACATTACCGCGGTTCCTCATAGGCCCACAAATGGCGGGGTAAGAGGGATTGGTTGAAAATAGCCTATCTTATGTTCAAAATGACTCAGTATAAAAATTGCGTCGAGAATTACATAAATGATTACTACTTGAATTAATACGCTATGAATTTAGTAGCCATTTCGCTTTATTAAGAGCATTGAAAAGGTCCCTGGCAATACTGCTGGTGTGTATACAAATAAATTGTTACTCCAACTTAAAACCCAAAACACGAATCAATGAAGATAAAATAGAGCAAGAAAAATCGAACTTACTAAACAGATAAAAACTGCTCAAATAGAGCTCTAATAAGATCAAGGCCCTGTCTAACTCTACGTAAGTTACGCGAAAGGCTTCCTTGACATTTCACTGTGTCGTTTTGAACATCATTGTCAAGTATATAATGTAAGTTGGAATATCTATTTGATGCTTCACTGAGACCTCGTACCTGCACGATGCATCATCAATAGAAAGGAAAGAAGACACTGGTGAATTTTGTTCACATAAAGCCTTATTACCCAAGAGTCGTATTATGCTAAAATAAAAAGAATTTAGCATTGCAGAACACAAAAGTCGTACCAGTGAATAATAGCATTTGAAATCATATTAGTAAACATATGGCATCGTCGTTCTAAATCCTATTCATTTGGATCATTATGTATTAGTAACTCCAATCTCAAGTGGATAGACCTATAGATATATACTTATTTTACATTAATGTAAATATATACCCTATCTACTCTTTTATGCACACTCAAAATTTTCATGAGGAAGGCGGCCGAACCTATTAACGCAAATACACAAACACTGTTGAGAAGACGATCCCTTGGTATAAATATCAGCTAACTAGGACCGTCTAGTATAACCCGGCACATAGACCCTATCACATTGCCATGGTAATTCTTGAATGATCCGCATCTCAATTATACTACACGTGATTCTAGGAATCGAGGATCATTTGAAGGTCAAAGTTGATACACATGTTAATAAAGAAGAAGTTGGCATGCAACTGACAATTAAAGTTGAACCTAAGTTAGTAAAAGCCTCGCCGGTCATCACAGTTAGGAAATGATAACTACCAACTCAATAACAGAAAACAGGAATCTCCAGCCACCCCCCACGAAGGAAAGTTCAGCATGGAACGGACCAGTGGGCGGAAATTGATGCAATACATAGTATACTACCAGCATTTTTAATGAAGAAATATGGCTGTTACAAAGCTTTGTTTTTACATTATTAGCTTTGGTTATGTAAGTCATATTAGCCTTGCTATGCAAGATCAACCAGGAGACGGATGAATATCAAAGTTTCTATCGAATTCTGACCTTGCAGATTTTCTGCATTTATCACCACGGTAGCTTATTGAGTTATAATTGTATTCTATTGATTTATCGAATATCAATTCTTTTAAACAGAAACTCAGAATTATATTTAATCATATCATAT
This sequence comes from Heliosperma pusillum, assembly GCA_022085475.1. NCBI lineage: Eukaryota > Viridiplantae > Streptophyta > Magnoliopsida > Caryophyllales > Caryophyllaceae > Heliosperma > Heliosperma pusillum. The sequence goes on from JAIUZE010000045.1 coordinate 21,007, forward strand.
TGACTCGTTTAATTTGTCAAGCCAATAATCAAGCCGTCCCCAGGATTTGAAACTCTAAAGCACGGAAAAAGGGAAAAAGATCATATCTTTACCCATTATCCAAAATTCATGACAAAAACAAAGGTGATCATCGAAAAAGGTTGAAACTTTATCATGCAAATTTAAGACAATACCATCTAAACCTTAAATCTCAATAAAAGTACTTATTTTGAAACACCCAATTATAAAAATTTATGATTTCTACAAGGAACATCTCAACAACAACAAAATAAATCCCCAAGGATCTAATTCCAATACATCCATACAATTTACAAAATAAAAACATAATGCACACAAAATACAACACCCATTAACCAAAAACAATCCTTAAACAACAACAAAGCACACTCGTACTCAACACAATTTGGGGTCGACTAACATGAAGCACCGCAACAATTCAACAAAACTCATCAACCAAAATAATCCTTAAAAAACAATACACACGAAAAAGCACCCTCTCATCCTAAAACAATTTAGGGTCGACTAACCTGAATCATCTCAACAATGCAAAAAAAAAAAAAATCTACCAAAAACCAATCCCGGCAATAACAACCCAAAACCAATCTAGGGTCGACTAACATGAATCATGGCAACAATCCAACATAATCATCTACCAAAAAAACACGATAAAACAATTTAGGGTCGGCTGACATGAATCATGACAACAATTCCAACAAAACCCATCTACCAAAAACAATCCTTAAACAACAACAAACCAAACTCATCTCCAAAACCAATCAAGGGTCGACTAACATGAATCATCATAACAATTCCAATTTCAAAAAAAAAAAACATAATTCTACAACAAAAAACATCAAAACAATACATAGATCATACAAAATGAAAACAAATAAATAAATAAATAAAAATAAAAAGAAATAAAAATACCTTGGCACAATACTCCATCTCAGCAAATTTAAAAGCAATGCCTAAAGAATTAAAAAGAACAGAAACCAAAGCACAAGCATCACAAAAAGTCTTCAAAGCAAGTTCTTGATTACCATCTTCAATTATTTCAGCAACTTCCTCGAATGCTTCTACGATCGATGATAATGGCGTTGCCTGCATTTTCTCATACGCCATTTGATAATAAACTCTTTTCTTCCCTTTTGTAATACATCACCATTATTATAATTCTTATTATTCTTATTATTCTCCTTATTATATCATATTAACTAATAATATTAGTATTATTGACAGAAAGGATGGATGTTTTATTGTTTTGGGAGAATTATTGGAAGACAATTTTCTATTTGTAATTAGTATTTGAAATTTTTTATTTGGTTTGACGATCCAAAGGTTATTATTTGTGTTGTTAATTTTGAGTGTATATATATGTATTATATACATGGAGACGTAAAGGAAAATTTGTGCGGGAATATTCTCGTATATTTTTTTTCAGTTGGTCTTGATTCAGACGGACCATTTTGGTCTGAAGCAATAAGACGGGATTTTGTAACCACTTTACAATTAGATGTAACCACTATTGAAAACAAGTTGATATAAGTTGTGGTTACATTTTATCAAAAAGTGGCAACATAATCCCGTCTTATTTTTCAGACGGAATTAGTCCGTCTGAAATAAGAATTTGTGATTTTTTTTAGTTAGTGTGTATGATTGACAAAAATTAGGATTTAGACTTAACTTTTTTAACAGTGTTGTTTGCTTGTGACAGGTCAAATTTCACTCATAAAGAACAAGTGGGGTGCAAATGAATCCCCCTACTTGCCTTGTCACTTGCTCTTTGTGAGGGGGATTTGACCCGTCGCAAGCTTACGACGGATCGCCCCGTCACAAGCAAGACTTATTGATAAGAGGTTGTGCCAATTTTTTTGGCACATCACTTAACTCGAAATTCATCATGTCAATATTAAGGCTTTTTGGTCTTATTCTTAATTCTAAAAGAAGGGGAAGGGCGCTCGTTCACACAACATGCTTTGATTAAAATTGATCCAAAATCTCGTTTGTGACCATCACAAGTTTGTTACCTTTTACAACCCTTCTCTTGCTCTTTCACTTGCTTGCCCACTTGCAGCTTACGACAAAGTGTGTCACAGATGAGAATTTTCCTAAAATGAATGAACTAAAAGACTTTAATGAGCCAATATTACATGACATTTGCCATAAATAGTTCAAAATCAATCATAAAATATTTAGATCATTAACAGCACGTTCACGCGTGGTACTATCTTTTGCTTAGATTATAGATACCATTTGTAATTTTTTTTTGTTGGGGGTTAACCACTTGTGATTTTCTCTAGAGAAGAAAGTTGAACGATACACACAATTAAGCCTAATAGCAAGCTCGCGATCCACGTAACTTAGACGTATGGTATACTATTAGCTAAATAAAATGGAAACTGCGATTAAACAACATAAAATATGACCTTGATTAAGGGGCTTCTCTTAGAGTATACGTATTCTACTCAAATAATCTATCGATGATAATTGTCTCACAAATCCCGTCTTTGTCTCTTCACCTCCTTCAATATTTACCGCCCTTTTATATTTCACTTTTCTCCTTCATCGAAACTTCGTTTCTCCATATCAGTTGCCAAACAGAAATAAGATAAATGATGTGACGTTAATCGAATAGTCGAGTTTTGCATGCCTGCTTGGGGAATGGCAAGATGAATATAGGAGCAGTTGAAAAAAGTCAGAAGGATAAAATGATTATACGAATACATATGATTTTTAAGAGTCAAAGCGATATAATGGTCTTTCATCATTTTTCTTGAATATATGACATTCTAATCAAATAGTAAGAACAATCAAATTTAGATGAGTGAAGCATTATGTAGTATATACCACAAATGAAACCGCGTCTCAAAGCCTGGTCTGTTAATTTGAACCTAATTAAGCAATGTACACGAGTTTGAAAAGAAAAATTGCACGTCCTAGGATTTTTATAACCGAAAAGTTAAGGAACCATCATCAATTGTTGAGCATCTCAGTCCTGGAGTTCATGCATATGATCTAGAAGGTAGTTTGCCGCGAGCTCCTCATCCTTGTTGCACGCAAAGTAGACCTGTAGCACCGTCGCACGATCGAAACCCATTGCTTCCAGCTACAAATCACAGGGCTAAGAATTTTAGTACAAACAGCTGAAACATCACCGACAAATGAAACTAAAGAATATTGAAAAAAGTCTAAAATATTTTATCATCAGAAGCCTGTCAGCTGAAGGAGAAACACGAGTTCTATAACCAACTAACTTCCTTCAGTTCTTCGGGGAAGGACTAAGATTTGTTATATATTTGTATGTTTTGTTATGAGAAGAAGGATATCTGAAGAAGGGGGAAAATGCTACTGATCACTCGAAAGTTTTTCCATGATAAGTTACACCCTCCATTTTAAGTCAATAAGCAGCATTGTTTAAAAATGTCCTCTCAGGAAAGTGGCTTATTATCTGAAATGGAGAAAGGTTTTTCACTATTCAGTGTGGTATACTAGTAATTATCAAAATGGGTGTATGTTCAAGAATTTTAAAAATCCGATGTCCAGATATGGAAACTACACAAACATGGGATAAAAAAAAAAGGAGAAGAAACATAAACACATTCCCATCTTCCCCCAAATACCTAGAAGAAAATGTATGAATTCCCTACAGGGCCGCACCGCTAACAACAGAGCAAAGATGAGAGCATAATAAACGACAAGTCCCCACTTATTTCCTAATGGAATGGTTGTGTACTTGTGTTATCCACTAGAAAGATCCCACAAGACATTAAATGGTGCAACACAGAATAAACCAAATCTTAGTAAAAATGAAATTTCAAAAAAAAAAAAAAAAAGGCCAAGCCCCCAACATTATTTTAAGAATCATTGAGCGTACATAAACCAGAGATTGCGAAATAGAGGAGATCTTTGAGAACTAACCCGCTCTATGGCTTCACGTTCTTCAGGGGTAACTTCTATGGCCTGAGGCATCTCCCCGCCAAGTTGACCAAGTATATTACTGAGATGTTCCAATTATTAACATGAGCAAAGAAAGAATAAAAAGTAAAAAGTTTGTGAATGGAAATCTACTAGTTTTCAATTAGAAAAAACAAACGGGATGAAGCAACTCAATTGCCAAGTTACATTTCGAACAGAACAAGGGGTAAAGATTTCCATCTCTAGATCCCCATCATTCTTCCCCAGTACAAGCACACACAAGTACACAACAGTCAAAAGGCAAAATCATATGGTTATTAAACCCGAGTACCACAAAACTTTAATAGGCAGTTGCTACAAACAACGATAACCAATAGTTTTACCAGTAACAAGAAGGTACAGAACCAGACCATGTCCCTGAAGTCTCAACGTCCAGTTTACATAGGATTACCATATATATGGATGTAACTGGACAACAATCTCATTACAAGATTTTTATTTCATTGAATTAAAACAAATGGCATGAGTTAAAACATACGAAAAGACGCGATCGAATGGGGGGGTCTGTCCATCTATCCTCTAGGTGAGTCAGAAACAAAAAAAAAATGAAGTTTTGTAATCAATGGTAAAAACACAAGTAAGCCATCATATGGAGGTAGAAGAATGGGCAGTAAGTTCACCAAGTTGAGTTGAAAAGTAAAATTTAGGAAAAAATGAAAATTACTTACCCTTCTTCACCTTCAACAGGTTCATTCATCAATTGCAAAAAGTCATTCTGATTTTCTTGTATAAGTCTCATCAAGTGAGGGTTTTGTTTTCCAAGTTCTTGAAGCATTGGCTGTTCCCAAGGGAAGAAGGGAATAAAAAACAAATTTAATCAGGATTGCGTACAGAGGAAAGAAAGTGGGGTGGTCAATTACTCAGATACCAAGCACAAGTTACCTGCAATATTTGGGGATTAGCCTGCACCATGGCTCGCAATGCTTGAAACTACACACAAAAAAAAACGAAAAAAACCAATCAACCAAAAACTATCTCAAACTTGCTCCACAAGTTCTACCAACCCCTTTATATTGAATAATGCACACATCAAGATCGTCTTTCATAGGGATGATAGACCACATACGAACATACCTGTTCACTGCCACGCAAAAAATCTAGGGCACCAGCAGCAGCACCATCAGCCCCCAGGTTCGGAATACCCTGTTTCATGATTGGGTTAGAGATTAATGCAGGAAAGAAAAAAAAATTGAGACCCAGCACCAACAGTCATCAAACGTCAAACCTGTGGAAAAAGATTTAAAGGATTTGCATTTGGTCCACTAGATGGAACTGCAGCAGGTTGAGTTGGCTGTTGGGGAACTACAGGTTGAGCAGCTCCACCAGATTGAGTAGGTGGTGGTACTACAGGTTGCTCCGGAATACCCTAGAATTTCACACAGAGAAACAGAGAGAAGAAAATCATAAATGTTACCTCGACTGAAAGTCAGTTTAACAAAAAACAAAGTGGTGGGCGGGGTGGGGGGTGCACGTAATCAAGTAAAATATGGAAACTGGTATTTCAAGACTGAACATACAGAATAGAGGTATTCAACAGCTCTCTCTGGGTTGTTGAAAGCAGCACGAAGAGCACGTATAACAGTATCTCTATCCCACGTTCCTCCGCCCATGTCAAGAATTTGCTGAACTGTCTGCTCAAGGCCACTACCGGCAACGAGATTGGAAGCCGCCTGATCGTAGACATCACCAGACCTGCACATATTCTCCAATTAAGGTTCAGTGATGTGGAAAAAAATTCCAATGTAGAAATCGGCCATTCGCTTTAACAGCAGAAAAAGATACTCACCCAAGAGCAGGAGATGCAGCTGGAACTGAAGCCGGAAGTGGAGCTGATCCAGGCATAGAAGCAGGACTGCTGAAAGTTCAAATGTTACACCAGCAAGCGTTAGTATCGAATTAGAAAAGCCTGAACAATCATATAGTAAAGAATGATGGAACTTACGAAGCCACATTCGTCACAGCAGCTGGAGGTGCGGTGGTTACCTCGACTGAACGAGTAGCACTAGCTGATGGAGCCTACAGAGAAGCATAGAACATTTTTGCCGTGAAAGAATGGAAAAGACAAAAAACAAGTTCTATCACATAGAATAATTAGGTATGCTTTGAATCACATGGGAAGATGAAGTAAAAGTCAGTGATGTGCTATGACTAAAAACCGTTAACAGCAGGACAAATAAAGCTAGAACGTGTGACAAAGGAGAGTACATAATCGCCATTACAGGTTTCACACATCCATAGAAGATAAAATCACCAATCACATTATGCAAGGAACTGTCTGAAAGCATTATATTCACTTTGAAAAAGCTACAGCTGCATGTAGAAAACTATTTCAAACTGACAGCACCTCTCACTCCTCAACACAAAACCTAAGATACACTCTTCAAAGTTCTACAGTTTTAAAGGAAGCTTAGCTTTTGCTACAAAAATCGAGAGATCAATCACTGGTACTACTACGAATATTTCACAGTGAATTTTACAAGGGGAAATCTCTCATACTGAGCTGCAGCAGGACAGCAAACTTAAAAATAAGCCCGCATTTATACATGTAAAATAAAATAGAAATAATGATCGTGTACATATCTTTATCTTAGGATTTCAAGCTCCAGACATGGAATAGATGCAAGTAGGCTAATAAAGTCACAACAGTACAACAAGAACAAGCTATAAACCAATTTGCAATAAAACATTCCACGCCCACAATATACACTAAAAGTAAAACATTCACAAAAAATAACAAAATAAACAAAATCAAATTACTAAGGTAAACACATTGCATGACCAACACCCCAAAGTTGTTCCCACCTTGGATGCCGTCGCTGCTGCAGCTGCTGAACCCTCACCAGACGAACTCTTGCTCTGACAACAGTCAATCATTCAAGGAAATTAGCAAGACAGAAGGGAATGTTAACCAAGTAATCTAAATTGCAAAAATAACCCTTCCACCAAATAACTGCTTCCTCATACTTCCCCTTTAGTAAAACCTCAATAGAAAGACAGACCCCAAATTATACAGCATCATTACAGTATTTAGTAAAAAAAATCCACAACAACAAAGCCCTAGTCCCAGCATAAAAATCTACAAAGATACATAATGGCCAACTGCTGAAGAGCAGATGCATGTGATGTATCTTATCTTAATAAATAAAAGATAATACGGCAGACATTACAAAGATCATTAGCAAGTAGAAACCAAACTATGCAAACAGAATTCTAAATTTACTCTGCACCCATTTGGCCAAATGAAAAGTTGTAAAGTTGTTTGACACATAAGTATTAAAAAGATAGGTACCATCAACCTTATATCGGGTACATTTCCACATAGGTATTTCATATCTCAACCTTGAATTCGAACTTCACGAGTTCAAAAGGCCCGGAAACTAACATATTCCACATTTCCACACAGCCACTCTTCAGAATACAAGGAACAATTCCAGAGGTCGATGAACTGGCTTTCCAGATGTCGGTTCCAATTAATGTATAAAGGGTTCCGTCAATTTTTAAACTCATCTAATAAGGTAAATGGAGTGCCAGGAGCCCAAAAGTTAGTCATTGATCAGTAAAGCCATTTTGGAAATGTACTAAAACTCTACAGGACTCCAACATCAGCTCAAACAGCATCTCAATATAGTTGGCGGGAAAAATTATCAACTGCACCCAAATAAAACCTTTAACCTGTACACCTGCCCTGAAGTACTTCATAAGTTCATATTATTGACATACCCTTTAGAGTTTCACATAATACGTACTTCGCTACCTTTACTGTGTTTCAGTACCCTGATGTTGTACCTTAAGTACCCATTTATGTTTTTCAGAGAATATTCACGATGTGACGGTCAAGGTGAATTAATAACAGTAAACTTTACATGTATGAAGGTTAGGATACTGCCAGAGTACGACAACTCTTTAACTACAGAGCATTGCAGGTCAGGTAATGGCTACGAAAGTCCAGCTATCCCAGGAAATTATCCATAAAAATGATAGTTACACTAGATACTGCCAAAAAAATTTAAACTAATGAGGCAAAAGACACATTGCCAAAATTGACAGCAATGCCGCCTACCAGATCCACAATGATTCTACACAGCCATGAGATATACAATGTCATACCTGATACCATTTCACTTCATAGATATGGACTAACAGTTACAAGAAACTAATAAAAAAACGAAGCACATGATCAGAGAGATATAGAAACTTCAAAAACAGCATGCACTGCCACCAGTTTATGTAAAATCAACAACTTTACTCCAACACGTTTAAAACATCTGAGCAACTGAGAGGCTACAGGGCCTGCAGCTTATGGCAGGGTGACGAAGGGGATGCAGAGTCAGATATCTTAACTCACATTCCATGGTTCAAAAATGTAGTCAGTCACATTCATGGTAAAGGTCATGAAATTGTGATATTGTGGATGTAGAGAAACTGGTCATAACATATCCTCCAACCAAGGAACAAGTTAATAATCACAAGAACCTAAATGTATGGAATGAGCTCAGAGAATAAACAATAGGTAAATATGCAAACAAATAAGAATCGGAGCCAAGCAATATACCTTTGCCAACATGATGACCACAAAACTATTTTCAGCAACCTTGTTTTCCTCCAATGTCGTATTGTCTTTAAGAACCTTTCCTTGATGAATAAGCATCTGCGACGCAGCTGGAAAGGTACCTCCTCCTTGTACAGATTCAATGTTCCTCTTGACATCAGCAACCTAAAAAGTTTTGACAGAAAGCAAAACGAAACTAAGGGTTACACTCATTTCTCAATGCCACACCATAAATTTCTTTTAGGCACATTGTTTAATACTTTAATGTAATCACATTATGTGGCAAAAAATTAACAGAGTGCCATGGGTTGTGGCCTCGTGGGACATTAATTAAACAAAACCAAATTCAACATCCAACCCTTTCCCACACCTTTGGCGCCACCCCTTCAAATGCCACCACCTAACTCACTACACAGCCCCGACTCCCACCCTGCCCAACCGTCTCTACGATGGGAAAGATGTAGAGGTCAACAATGGCGAAAAAGTATGTCAACCATCAAGGATGGGGAGCTGGGGCAAAGTGCCATAGAACTTTATGTGTCAACACGTGAGTCGTGACCCATTCTAAACACCAACTTTATAACTGGTATGAGGAATAAGCCTAATAGTAATATGTACTGCTTGATAATTGTGAAACCTGCTACATGAAACAATACGAATATCCACAAATGAAACAGAAGCTAAGACAAATTTCTTCTTAGTTCTCTTCGAAGAAAACCGTAGCACTAGACTTACACATTTAAAATAAACAATACTCTATGATTATCAGTGATCCTAGATTCCTAGTCGGATGGTCTACACTTATATTGCAATAAGTACGACTTGTTAAATGTGAGAAATTATTTAAGCACCCATCCTCAAACACGTAGGGGTGTTTGAACATAATTTCCCTCTAAATTTTCTGATGGTGTAAGGGTTTTGGTTTGCTTTAGAGGAGTGAAAATGGATCCCTCCGTCTCCCTCCTAGCCCATTTTTTAATCCAAACAAAAGATTTTGTATCCCTCCCTCTACATCCCCTGAATTCCCCTCCCTATCCCTTCAAAACCCTTCATCCAAACAAGCCGTATATGAACTACGGATTCTATACTTCTAAATCATTAAATGCAACTGAAATGTTTTCTAGCTGCAGCCACTTGAACATATTACTTTACAGCAAGGAATCTTAGAGAATTTCTTCATAATAAAACTAACGCAATCAGCATCACCACCATCATCATCATAGATCCAAATAACCAAAACTAAGCTTCCAAGCATCTCTCATACCAAAAAAACAGCACTCCACAACTTTCTCCAAGAGTCCAACCCAATCAACACCTTATAGTCTATATCATCGCTAATCCTTCCTTGAATCTTTATATAACCCTACATCAACAGTCTACTTAAACCCCAATTCGCGCCATACTCCGTCAAATTCAACGACAAATCAAGTCTTTCTATATCCCTACATCAACAGTCTACTTAATCCCCAATTCGCGACATATTCCGTCAAATTCAACGACAAAAAAGGCAACATTTGACCACACTTCCGCCTATGTTTACCGAAACTCATCAATCCAATAAAACCAATTCCCAATCACAAGACGTACAAAATTACATTTCCGTAACATAAAATACTACCAATACACAATTCTACAAAACTAAATACTCTAATTGATAATCAAACGAACCTAATAACAATCAAACGCTGCGTATCACTACACAAAATCAAACAAAACAAATAACAGCAAAATTGCACGGAAAAAATCAATCAATTGAAGAAAATAATCGAAAAAAAAGCGGAGAAAAATATACGAACGGAATCGGAAGGCTGAACATCGATAGGAAAATTGCTTCCTTTCAAAGTTTTGACGAAAATCTTCATCGTTTTCAACGCGAAGTTGTTACAGTATGCGATCTGCGAAAATCTAGAGAGAGAAAGTGAAAGAGACGAAGAAGAAAAGGGGGAAATTAGAGAATTAGGGTTTATATACGTGGAGTGGACCTGTGCGTTAAGCAAGGGATCAATCAAAGGGTTTTATTTTGTGTGGAACTCTTCGTAGCTGCGTGAGAGAGAGAGTTTGCGGGGTAGTGGGCTTGGTAATTCATCGGTTTTTCTAACGTATGCCTTAATAATTTGAATAGAATTGTTGTTGCTTGAGGTAATGATTTTTTTATTTTAATCGAGTTGTTTTACGTGTAGGTAAAAGATTGTCGTCAGGAGTTTTAGTTTAGCTTAATATGGACCTAGGTCTTTTGGATATTGGAGTCCACTAAAATAATTTCATATATTGAAACTAAACTATCAATATTTGTCGTGACGCCAAACTAGGCAACTATCAATATTGTTAGTTATCATCGCCACCAATGGCATAGTAGAAGGGTTCTATACTTCTAGGCATTTAGCAATTTTCATGTACTTTTTGATAAAAATAACCATTTTGTAGTAAACAGTGACCACACGTAAAAAATGGTGATTTTTAGTCATATTTAGGACTCATTATATGCAAAAACGTTTGTCATTATTTTTCAAAAAATCGGTTTTTTTCTCGTCGCAAAGAAATAAAAATTATAATCCTTGTGGGATGAAAAGGAAAACAATTAGAGTTCAAAATAACAATTTGCAAGAAAATACACTAAAAAAAACTTTAGAACAAGTACAAAAATATATGAAAAAGTCCTACAAATGAACTCCAATAGGCAAGACTAAGTTTATCCACAGACCCATCTTCAAAGTTCAGACTTTGCCACCTCAGCTTTTCACTAACAATTCATTCCTCAAACTCAGACTCAGACTCCTCAAAAAGTACACTTTATCCCAAACTCATTTCAGACTCTGTAATCTTAAATTTCTACTTAAAATATTTTACATTTTATTTTATTATTTTAATATCTATATTTATTTTATAATGTGAACAATATTTTTTTTATTATCGACTTATATAAATATTGTCTTTATCTCAATTATTTATTTGACTTTGGTTAAAATACTCATTAGAAATAATGAAAAAAATATGAGTACAAACAAATGAATGATACAGAGGGAGTGAAACAAATTTTGCTTTAAATAATATTTCAAGATACGAGGGAGAATTACGTACACACATAAAGTAAAACTAAATACATAAAATTAGAAAACGAGTTAAAATAATTAGATATAAATAAAATTTGAATTTCCCAAATTCTTGTACCTGACCATTTTTTTTATTTCTCAGATTTTTCTATTGAAAATAAGTTTAATAAATTAGACTTTCCATATTTTAATTAGCTAGGTAAATATTTCTCTTATCTAAATGGATAAAATACAACACTTTTCACTATTCAATAGTCTCAAGATGAGTCTTGGAAATCCAAGACCAACCCTAAGACTATTGAACAATGACCATTACTTTAACGCAGTATGAGTATTATATCTTGCAAGTCTGACCTTCAGACTTTTGTTCATACCAAGCTTCATACTCTGTTAAACACAACCTAAAGAGGAATTGTAATCACAAAATCTCCCTTAATCATCATTGTTGACAAATACATAAACAAAGAGATATATACTCCAGCACATTCTAAAAAATTTACTTTAATTAAATCCTAAAATTCAACTCAAAATATTGCTTTGAGAATTCTTAATTTGTTCAACCTTATATGAACAAGAAATGCATTTAAATATAGATTTCATATGAGGAAATGGTGAGCAAATAAAAGCATAGTCTTAAAGAACTTGGATTTATACCTTTAATCCATTAGTTGCCGCTTCGAACGACTATGACCGGACTTCCCCGAAATTTAAACGGTATCTGCTAATCGGTTTGAGTTAAGGTTCTAATTTGGGCATATGTTTGTAATACTCTGTATTTTTGTAGGCTACACATTGGGGGTGCTCGGTCGAGTAGGGCCACTCGGTCGAGTGGTTTAGCTACTCTATCGAGTGGGTCAGTGTGGGAGTTTATGTTCGATTTTGTATTGGGTCACTCGACCGATTTACTCGGGTGGTCAAGTGAGTCGAGTACTCAACCAAGTGGAGCCAATTCGATTAATGTCACTAGCGGTTTATTTAACATTTCTCTTAAGTTTAATATATGGTTAGTGCATGATTACCAGTTTATTTGTTATTCTTCAAACCATATACTTACCCTAATTACTCTGTATTATGCTTGTGTAGGTGGTGATTTTTTAGAGAATAGCAGTGTGATCCTTTGTACTGGTCACAAATTGTGTTTTAATGGGAAAATTGAAATTGTACTGGTATATTCATATTAAGCCACCGAAAAATGAGTTTGGAAGCAACTTTTATATACATGTGTTTTACAAGGACGTAGTTTTTGGAAAAAAATAACAAGATAGTAATTTTAGAAAAGTGCTACCTCCAATTATTTAGAATTGCCTCATTTTTCGAGATTTGTGAGCAGTATATTTTAATTAAATGAAGAAATTATAAGGATTTGGATGGAGTAGTATATATTAGACTGTAATTGTTAATTTCCCATTTTTTTACAACTATTATTTATATCAGTTGATTTCATTGAAATCGTGGCATATTTGTCTTCATTGAAAACATGTCGGATCCCCTCTTACAAGAAGTAAAGGAGACAAGTGAGGAACTAAATGGATTCCCGATTAGCCTCCCACTTGTCTCGTTGTAATAGGGGATCAGAGCCATTTTCATTGTCTTTAATAAAAAATTGTGCTTATATATATATACTATTCATTATCTTTTTCATTTTTCAACCCAAAAGTCTATATTCCAAGACACTTTTAATTTTTTGGAAAAAAAAAAACATGATTGTTTCCTAAAGGCACTAGTTAATTAATAAAACGATTAAAAATAACATATCGATCTATTCCTTTTGCATAATACCTCTACCGAATAAAAGTAATACTTCTATATTTTTAAATTTACAAAAGATTTCCTAAAATATTGAAGATTCGACCCGAAAGATTTCCTAAGCGGGCAACTGTTCATAAGTTATACTTGTAAGTCATAATGCCAAGTCAAATTCGACCCGAAAACCGAATCCCATAAATCCATAATTCATAAAGCGGGCAACGTTTCATAACGCCAAGAAAAATCCGACCCGAAGACCCGTTGTTCATAAAGCAGGCAACGATTCATAACGCCAAGAAAAATCCGACCCGAAATTCTCGTCCGAGTAATCAAATATTCCATCCAACGACACATACTCATCTCCATTTTCCGGGTTACCAACCTCACCCGTAACAGTACCAACACTATCCGTATTATAATCCAACCCGAATCTAAACGGGTCAAAACTCAGTAAATCGTCCTGAAAATCCCACAACTCACCGATTCCCTGTAACTCGGTTTCATCCCGGGTCAACTCGCCCACTTCCGGCATAAACTCGCCGGATCCGATTTCAAGGTCGAAAAGGGTAACCGGTTCAGGAACCGGAGAACTGGATCCGGACCCGGAAATCTCCTCCTCGAAGCTCCGGATCACCGAGTCAAGGTCGTGACTGTGACTCACCGAGTCACGATCCGGTACCGTGTCCGAGTCGTCTAGTAAGCTCAGTAGCTGGTCCCTGATCTTCTTCGCCTTGGTCGAGTCGAACTCGGACTCGGCCACTAACTCGGACGAGTCGACTCGGGATCGCTTCCTGTGACTCAGCTGCTCCATTTTATTTTTTTTATCAGTTTATTTATATTAATAATAAATAAATAACGCAGAAAGTAGAGAGAGAGAGATGAAAGTGAGAAAATTGTGGTAATGGAAACATGAGAGAGGAAGGTATATATAGATATTGGGGAAGAAAAGCGGGAAAACGACGTATCCAACAATAAAATATAAAGAAAATGAAATGCGGTGAAGTTTTATCTATTTTTTTTTTTTTTTTTAGTATCTTTTGCGGATTAATAAGTATTTATGTTCCTTTTATTGTGGAGAACAAGATAATGTAAATTTGGGGTGGAGTGCAAATCTTTGAGTCATCATATCATATATAGAAAAACGTTCGAGAGTGCACTATCCGTATTCAACTTGTGACGAATAATGCATGTCTTCAATGAGACGAGCTAGAGAACCAAAATCCTCCTATAACTAAAAGAATAAGTCACTATGAAAAGTTTCCCGCTTAAATTTCACACCTTGGGTTTGGACTTTTATTAGCTAATAATCATCTATAAAAACCATTTTTGACACAAGGATTAAGGAAATCATTTTGGACCACACAAAACACACTACCCCACATTCAATTAAATTTGGACCACACAACTACTCACAAATAAGGAAAGAGGGAACATCACCACAATTAGCTTAAAATGGAGAGAGGGAAGAAGATGAAAAATTGGAGGGAGTATAAATTAGGCTCATAAGTGGTTATACACTACTTATACCACCATTATATTCCTTCAATAATGAAATGTGTGTACCATAAAAAATCTATATATATAAAACAACATAAATATATTATTAGACAATGTATACTTATTAGTTTTACCTTATATTTTCAATAAAATAATTTATCACAAAAGTTCTCCATCAAAATTTCTTCAAGGGGAATAATGCTAATCTATTTACTTTATTTAATTTGCATTTCGATCATTTTGTTGCTAAGCTAAGGTATTATACATAAAAGCATGATATTATGGACCTATTAAAATAAGTTTATGGATCTATCAAATGTCAACTTGATTTTTTTTAAGGTTTTAAATGTTAAATTTGTTTATTTGTAAGAGCTTACACATAGAAGTTGGGTATGACGAATTGCAAAGAAATTCAATATTTTTTAACGCAAATTATAGGGTTAGACGAGCCATTATTAAAATAAATATTCATTTAATGCCGATAAGTGAGTTGTCTTTTACACATTGGAACTGGACCGTTTCATATTTTACGAATGTCTCATGCAATTATACCCCCATCTAAGAATTAAAGTTCTCTAAACGATAAGTTTTAAAATACCGTGCATTTGCACGGGATACACTAGTGTAATAGTATTATAATAACTTAGGTGTAAGGAGGATGTAAAAGGTTAAAGGTATGATTAAGGGTAAGACTCTTTTTAACCTCAAGACTCACCCCATAACTTTCCACTAACATGTCGGTTAGTTAGACCTGGCAAACAGGTCGTATCGTGCCGGTTTCTTGTTCATGTAACATGTTAAACGGGTCATGAGCCCTCAACCCAAATCCAACCCAATTAAATTTCGTGTCGTGTTCGCGTTGACCCACTTACATAAATGGGTCATCAAGCCTCAACTCTAATCCGTTAATTTCGTGTCGGGTTCGTGTCGTGTTTTCGTGTCATGTTAATTTTGGAAAGTTTTAATATATTTATTTGATGGAGGATCAATAAATATTAGAATTAATTTAGTATAAAGGTTATTCGTGTCGGGTTCGTGTCTTACGATCTCAACCCAAACCCGACCCAATTAAATCTCGTGTCGTGTTCGTGTCGACCCACTTACATAAATGGGTCATTAAATCTCAACTCAAACCCGTTAATTTCGTGTCGGGTTCGTGTCGTGTCATTATTTGTCGCATCTAACTTTAGTTAATTAATTATTATTTCAGTTTTTTTAACAGGTATGTGTCTACTAGGCACATGTTAAGAAATCCAAAATGGAAAAAAATTAAAGGATGTTATTATGGAAAATTGAGACGTGGTCTTATTTTTGCTATTATTTAAAAAGAAAAATATTTAGGTCTATGCAGGAGAGTATGTATATATACATTACCGGCCTCTCACATAAAAGGTAAACAAAAAATAAACGTACGAAAAGTTAAATGAACGTACAAAAAGTTGGAAAGATCTTTTGCCAAAGCAAAAAAATTGTTTGAAATATTTGCGATTGAAAAAAAATCTAGAAATATCCGTATAACAAAGACAGAATTAGATATATTACACATGTTTGGCCATTTTGTTCTTTCTATTTTTGATGAAATTGTATACAAATATCGGTATTTCTAGGACATATCAGATATTATTACACATGTTTGGCCATTTTGTTATTCTATTTTTGATGCAACAATTGATCAACTTGCATATATATGCTTATTAGTTGCAAGATATTTCATAGCACATAGAATAACATCACGATTTGCATATGGAGTATGTCATTGATTTTCATATGGAGTATGTCATTGATTTGCATTAACCCTAATGAAATGTAAATGTCATTTAATAAAGTGTATAACTCGTAATGTTATTTTCTTGCCGCAGTGGAAGTCATAATAACAATTCTGGTGTTGGTGTTGACGTGATTTGAACTTATGTTATAATTATCAGCTTTCATGACTTTACCGACTAAACTAGCTATAACTGATAAAGTTACGAGGGTGGTGTATAGGGGTATTCATGATAATTTGGGTTCTACTTTCTATAACAACAAATTCGCCCTTATACTTCCTTCTAAAAAAAACCCAATAATGGAGTGGTACATCGATGATGTGTTGGCATAGTGTTAAAAAAACAAAAAGTTCAGTAGAAACTATTTTGTCAAAAAGTAAATTATAAAAATAAGCGGTTGTCAGTGTATCTCGGTTCTTTTTATCCATATAAAGCCTTTCAAAAAAATTAAATAAGGTACAAAGTATACAATAATCTAGCTAAATTATATACTATTCTTAATATAATAATTAAAATCTTTAACATAAATATATGAGATAAATTTGATTAATAATATAATTGCATGTAAGGCACATCTATAGAAGTTTGAAGGTTAAGACGATAATGGCATAAGACAATCGTCCTTTCTTAAATGAGAGTTTGTGATAATGGCATATGTTAGACCCAACATACTACTCCCTTCGTCTCAATCAGCCTTTTGCATTTGATTAAAATACCCTTCACAAACAATATAAAAGGCAACAAATAAATGAGACGGAAGGAGTATATGATATATCTAGGTTAACTCCACAACAAATTATGCCTTACTTGTAGCTTAGTATAATTATCTTAATTTTTTTATTTTGCAAGTAGTAAATGAATAAACATAAACAATGTTTATATTGGAAAGTTATTATGATATTTTAAACAAAAATAAATAATTTTTGAGTCTAAGTAGTACTTCGTAGTAGTTATCACAACTATCAGTCTATCTCAAGATCAATTTCTTCTTAATCAACACCTTAAAAAGTCAAATATATCCAACAAGCAAAGAAAC
The DNA here is from genome assembly GCA_022085475.1 of Heliosperma pusillum. NCBI lineage: Eukaryota > Viridiplantae > Streptophyta > Magnoliopsida > Caryophyllales > Caryophyllaceae > Heliosperma > Heliosperma pusillum. Next base: position 38,626 of record JAIUZE010000045.1, read on the forward strand.
GAAAGTCAAATTCAATAATTTTATTTAGTTGAGCCAAATAAACAATGTTCAGTAGATTAGTAGTAGCTCATACCACATGTCATATGACCTTGACCGACCTTTTAATTTCAAGTAAAGGCGTGAGACTGAGTTCTCCGCTTTGAAACAGTGGAGGACCTTAGTTACGTTGGGAAAAGACTCGGTTGCCATTGGCTTTTCATATTACAGCGTAAAACTTTTGGCGTGTGTCCTTGACTCAACGATTGAGTCTTAAATATTAACATATAAAGTCAATAATTAAAACCTCGACCCTTTACTGCAAGATCCGCAGTGCTTCGAAATTTACTTCAAATGAAAAAGATCATAGTAAAATGATATGTTATTAAGAATTACGAACTTTTAATGAATAATGATAATGATTCTTGTTTTATGAATTACCTTCCTCCGAAAATCTGTTTAATCTCGCAATGCACGAGATGCTTGACGGTAAATAAACTATTATTTCGTATATGTTAACCAATTAGTATTGTATTTCGTATATATATAATTAATACGGAGTAAGATATAATCAATCCATTGATGTAACTAGTTGTACTAGTTTTGATTCATTTGACAATTGCATTTTTATTTTAACTATAAAATGAGGAGTAGTTGAGTCGATGTTGTGTGACAATTTATTTGATTACCATAATTAACTACTATACTAATCACTTGTTGTGTTGGGTCAATAATCAATGTCCTTGTAATTTACGGAATACTTCCAATTTTTAATTTTTAATTGGAGTTTTCCAAATAGTACGGTGTTGACCTTTTGTTTTAAATTATACACAAATTATAATTTAACACAACGCTATCTGTTTTAAGTTTAAAATGAGTCAAATACATTTCACGCATAACACCTTACTTGTTGCCTATGTTATATCAAAAGTTTTGTATTTATTATTATCATGTAATTGTATTTTGCCCATTTTAAGATTAAGACAGATAATACCCCGTCTTAAACGAGACTTTATTATCGTAAATTGGAAGGTTGGTTTTCTAGGTTTTGGTGGAACATTAGGTTTGACGGGAAGATTAGACAAAGTAGGTGAATATTCATTTGTTGTGACAAATGGATGGAATGCTTCTTTCGTGATGTTTATGACTTGAGAGATGGACTAAAATTAATACTATTCTTATGTACGTGTTTGACATTTTAGATGATTCTAACCATTGATTTATAGCAAACCTAAAAGCGATGTGTATGTTAATATTTAATATACATTTTTATATGTCACTAATGAAGAATCGAATTTTCTTTTCCTCTAGTGATTTATGTCTTTGTTGAGAAGAAAGTTTTCTATCAATTTCATGTATGAGTGAGGACATCAAATCTTATTTTAATCGCTTTCTTATAATAATACACATCGGTAATATGATTAGATATAATAAAATTATTTTTTATACGTGTGCGTAGAACTGTCGAAGTTTGGCATGAGACAATACATGAAATTTGAACTGACCAAATTAAACTTTGCCTACATGAGTAACATACCTCGAACTTAAAATGCGACATCCACCTGACACCTGTCATGATCAATTACCTAATATTGTAACTATTGTAAATATAATGGATTTATAACCTGATCAAACATAATTCAACTTGTCAACATTAATGACCACACTCGACCCAACATGAACCTAAACATATGGTGTCTGGTCAAAGGACAAACCTTGATAATCTAATGCTCTGTATGACTTGACTCGTTTCAACCCGATTCATACCCGACTGGAGTACTTATTGATACCGACAAAACGAGGTTGTGAAGTCTCTAACCAAAGATGCTCGAATCCCACAAACATGACCTAAATTCTCTCTACTCTATCAATTATACGAATAGTAAACAAGAATTTGTGTATCGCATATTAAATTTGTGAATTGTGAACAAATAAAGCAAAGTGCTAAATAAATATTCGTTCACAACTATACATATTGAGACCTATGTGCTTCATCATCACAAGAATCTAATAGAATAATTCCGTAAATAATAAACTATAAAGACAAGCATGTATTCCCATGGCAGGAAAAAATAAAGACGGGTAACGCTCATCTCAAACTTAAAACGGGTCAAATATATACAAAATCACCCGACTAATTTCTAAAAAATAGCAAAAGTTATTATTATTACCACCACGTAGACATATAGTAATAGTATTTAACAGTCTTAAACATAATACGAATAATATCCGTCTTAAATAAGACTTAGTGACGGAATTAAGGACTCAAGGTATGGTCCCTCTTACTGGGGTAGGCTATCTAATTCGGGGGCATCCGAATCAAATGTGAGTTAATTATATTTGGTAAAGTATGGTGTTGTGTGTTTCAATGTCACAATTAGTTATTCTCCAAACCACCAACCAAATAGTGTGGCAATAATCATATTGACCAATTTGTAGGGTTATGGGTTCGTATCTTCATATCTACTTTTGTGAATTATAATAATAATATCTACTACTTTGAGTGGACAACGTTATGAATTCTAACCAAAACTTTTATTATGATTCTCATACATTATTGTTTGATTGTACTCTCAAATTAATCTTTGTTTGAAATCCTTGATCATCCACCTATCTTGTGGTAGTACTCTTTAGTGAGAGTACTAAATAGATTTCCACTTAACTTTTAGTGAGAGTATCAGCTCCGTCTTTATAGACTCGTTTTCAATGAGACTTGTTGCTCATCAATTTGCAAACCACACTTTTTGACCAGAGGTCAGAAGGTGCTAACTCTCATTACTGACCCTTGACGTCATTTCCTAGTCTAATTCCCTTGATTACTATGTTCACCGGGTATTATGCACGGTCCGTACGGACCAGAATTGCGTGCCTCATCAAATAATAAGGTTATCAGGGATAAGATGGAGCTCTTAAAGAGAAAAACAAGTATCCAAAACATTAAAATTTATATATATATATATATATATATCTATATATATATATATATATATATATATAAACATTTACATTTTATCTTTTATACCAAGGTAACTTCTTTGTAATGTTTTTGAAAGTCTTACTTATATAATCGGAAGACATTAACTTCGTGACATCCAAATACTCGCACATTTATGTGAAGGGGATTTACATCATAGTTTGCAAAAATAAAATAAAAAATCATTGCCTCTAAAAAATGATTTTTCAATTTTATACTTCTTCCGTCCAAATCATTTGTTTGCATTTGATTAAAATACTTCTCACAAAAAATATAAAAGACAAACAAATAATTAAGACGGAAGGAGTATAACAAACCAACTTATGATTAGATAGTGAATTAAATGAAGAAGTGAAAAACATAATGGATTCTAAATAAATATGTTGGTGTGGTCCAGGCTTGAACAGCCCATGCTTTGGAAAAACAGTTCAGAGTTAATAAACCATGTCCGTGTCGGGCTGTAAGTTTGCGGCCCAATTTATGGCCCATGCTGGATACGCAAAATTTACAACAACAAACTATGGACTTATAAGTTATAACTAGACCTGACAAATAGATCGTGTCGTGTCGGATTCGTGTTTGTGTCACATGTTAAACGGATTATCAACACTTAAACCAAACTTGACCTAATTAAAATTTGTATCGTGCTTGTATTAACTCACTTATATAAATGGGTCATCAAGCCTCAACCCTAACCCGTTAAATTCGTGTCGGGTTCGTGTCATGTCAATATTTGGATAGTGTAAAAAAATATATGTCTATAAGAAACAAAAGAAAATCTATTGTAAAATCGTTTTACATGTAAAATAAAAAAATTAAAGGTACTATAAATTGTTACCAGTACTTTAGAAATGTGTAAGTCTGTTAACTACCAATTTTACACAAATCCTTGTGCAAAATCATTTTATGCGAGTAATTTCCGTAAAAAAAAAATGTTTAATTCTTAATTTTTTTTGTTTATTACTCATAGCTTTCCGATTCTCCATGACAACTCATTAGTTTCACATTTCTCGTATTTTTATGTTAACTATTAGTGGGACGTCGTAAGCATGGGATGGTCGCATTACTCACATATAAGTAGTTGTGCTTCTATAATACACTAGTTAGTTTATGATATGCTTAGCCTTAGATCTTGGCCTTTCTTTCAAACATGTAATCTCTTAGAAAGAACAGCTAGCCTTTTTCAAGACGTTTTTAATTTAAGATGAGAAAGATAACACCATTTTATAATAAAAAAAGTAACAATTAAATGATATAAAGCTTTTCTTAAATTCTCACTTTCTAAAAATAACAATAATACCTTTCTATCTGAAAAATTTCACATTTTATCGTCAAAGAGTAACACTTACTTAATTCATCGTAATTTGAGATGAACTGCCTAAAACGAAGTGGGGAGCCATTGTATATACAGAAATTTTCATTTAAGACGGGTTCATGAATTTTTACTAGTACAGAATAATTAGTAATGACAGTAAATAGAGTCACATAAAGTGTTGTCATAGTTGTCAATCAATTGAGTAAAGAGTAATACTAGACCCAAAGAATGAAAGATCTTGAGCACTTCCAGAAAACATAGGAATCTAACACTTTTTATTGAGATAAATTCCGTACACATACAATAGGGTAACAAATTTCTGAGTACATAGCTGTAAACATGTCCCACATCTGTGTTACATCACTTAATAAACGTAACTACTGTTTTTAGATTTGTTAGTATCACTAATTACTTGTAATCAAAAATCACAACAACAACGTTATTATTACTCTCTGCGCCCCGGTCAATAGTTTACACTTGCTTTATTTTCCCATCATAAAATAAAGCAAGTGTAAACATCTCACCGGGACAGAGAGAGTAGTACTTAGTACACTCTCTTTCGTTTATTTAAAAGTCAAATATTGTTGTCGTTGGAAAAGTCGCACGTCTCCACAACCTACTACGTTTATTATGACATTATTATGTCTAATCTAGTGCCCAATATGCTTGGTCGTAAAATAAGTGGTTCCTTGCGTCCTCCAAGTAATCAATATTACAGTTGGTCTCACTGGTAACGGACATATCTTTCACAAGCTTATGATGTGTCAGATCCCCTCGCACAAGAAGTCAGTCTTAAGCTTACCCGAATTTGAAAAACTAGTTCATTATCAAGTTTGCGAGCTTTAACGCTAGCTTGAGCTAAACTCGGCCTCAGATTGAGCCTGTGTATATATATATAATTGTCAATTTTTTTTAAAAAAATTCTTCCGATATTTTATATAACAGTTGTCTCGTCTCATTATCACTCATATCAATGATATTTCCACGGTTATTATTGTTAATGCCACGAAAGTGTAGTGTAGATAGAAGCAATTGATTTTAATTTGTGGCAATATGGGCCCCCTATAATATTATATATGTATATGTTTATTAGAGAGAAAATTGAGACAAGAAATGAAAAAGATTCAAATGGTTCTAAATATACTACTCCCTCTCTCCAATAAATAATTTACGTTTGCTTTATTTTTAAGCAAAAAATAAAAAAAGTCTAGACAACTAATTAGAACGAATAGAGCAACTTTTTTTTTTTCAATCAACGATTTACCACAATTTAAAATCATTCAATTAAATCAGCTCGTCTCACTAAATACATGCATTATCCGTTACAAGCAGTTCATCTCACAATATGCAAATTGAAGGAGAAGTGAAAGGCTCCATCTATCCTCCACTTTCATATTATAAATAAAACACTATTTATGTTTAGGTTCTGACTGATAATGTTCGTCTTCAATCAAATTTGGTTTCGGAGAAAACATACAAATGGCCTCTTAGGATATCGAATAGCTGTATAACACATAGAAATAACTGCACCATAATACGTGTCAAATTCTTCGATGCCTCACTGACTGCTTTACCTGATTACACTGCGGTTCGTTAGTTGCTACCCTTGGCGCCAAAAAAGAGGCCCACTTACTCCACGTCACTCATTTTGGCGGGAAATTTCCCGCCCGCCAATGCTCTCTCCACTTTATTATTTTCCTCAACACACTTGCCTTACTACTAACGTTTTCTCCCCACCATTTTGCAACTTACAAATATATATGGACCCACTCTTAACATCAGACATGCATACATGTACTCCCTCCTAGTCACTCATTTCTTCCCATTTCTCTTTTACATAAAAATTAAGGAAATGAATTTGGACCACACAAAACACACTACCCCACATACAAATGAATTTAGACCACACAAAACACACAACCCCACATCCAAAAAGGGAAAGAGGGAAGAAAACCCGACTTACCCAATAAGAAAATAGGGAAAAAATGACCGACTAGGAGGGAGTATAATATATCCGTCTTAAAAATATCACACATACATACCTTATGTATAAGGATGAATAAAACTATTTATAAATCGTTTCTAATATAAGATTATTATATATCAATATTATTGCATGAGACGACTTTACATTATGAGACTGATTTTTTGTATAAATAGATAGCTCATTTATTAACATAAAATAAATAGTTTTCTTGTGAAATTATGTTGTATATCTGTATCTACAGCAAATTTAATTGAAGACAGGTTGAGTTATCCTTCACAAAATAAGAAGCAACCAGATTCATCATCATTGAAAAACGAATATACCAACTTTAATAAGAATTTATGATACGTCCATAAATAATTTAAAAGGGGTATCAAAATTTACTTCCAACTTTTCTTCCCCTAAAAAGATGAATTATAAAAACTTAGTCAAATGAAGGTCAACCAAAGAACTTTAAAACATAAATAACGTTACAAATATAAAACGGAGTTAGAATATAAAACGGAGTCGGTTAGATGGTGCATGAATGTGAAACTATAAAGTACTCGTACAGTACTGAAATATGTCAGGAGAAGGTCACGTGACCAAGCATGGGTGACCTAAATATCTTTATGTACGGTCGAAAGTATCAAAATACTTCTACTTTTTTACTCCTAAGATTTTTTGTATGACGTGGCAATCTCTAAACCGTTGAGATTGCATTGGAATTCCAAATAAACATGTCACGTGATAGGCCTGTTTGTGTTAATTCGTATACGGACCCAATTAAGAAAAACTTTATTTTTTCTCATTTTTGGGAAAATAATAAAGGAGAAAGTAATTAATCGAGATATACCGTAACATAACTGGTAAATATCGCCTTAAATTAAAAATGGGCTAAACATTATATTGAGGACCTCGAGATATCTATTCTAGCCCGTTTTTATTTATTTAAATGGGTATCTACGTTAAATAAGAATTTGTGCAAAAAATAGTAGACGCTGCTTGTAATTTAACACCAAAAAGTACTTGTATGCTAAATTAAATTGTATGACGTACTATAATTTGTTTCTGGATGTAATATTTGCAAAAATAAGCGAACAATCCTTCTAACTCCGGCAATTTACACTTTGAGCTTCTTTTTTTTTTAACCGAAATTGTTAAAACTAAACTAAACTTATACTTCGTAATTAATTTGCACTGAAACACTAAACTAAACCGCACCAAAGCAAACTAAGATTAAAGAAATTCAAAACTTGAATAGTTGAATGAGTTACTCTCTATAAGTTTAAATAGTTGTAAAATATGATTATACACGGTGAATTATCCAAATATATAACCAAATAGTCTTGCTTATATAAATTACAATGGCGGGTTGTATGATTGTATCACTTCATCACTCCATAAAAAGTACTCCTTTCGTCCTTGTCATTTGTTTACCTTTACTTTTGGCACAATTATTAAGGAAATGGTAGGGGACCATTTGTGGTGACCCTTGGTGGATGACAAGTAGACAATAGTACCATTGGCACATCAAATTACTCCTAAAAAACATTCTCAATATAGAAAGGTAAACAAATGAATGAGACACCCTAAAATAGAAATGATAAATAAATGACCGGGACGGAGGGAGTATTAGGATTAAATGTTTTTCCACTCTCGTTATAAATTATTTTGATTTATAACAGTTGTAAATAAAAATTTGTGCCAATCAATATCATCATGATATGTGTGATGATACTAGTAGAATGCGAGCTTGTATATACGAGTATTAGATTTAAAATATTTCCTCTTCCAAGGTTACCAAATGATTAAGAGAAGAAGATAAATGTCGAGTTTCTTTATACTCCCTCCTAGTCACTCATTTCTTCCCCTTTTCCTTTTACACAAAAATTAAGGAAATGAATTTGGACCACACAAAATACACTACCCCACATACAAATGAATTCAGACCACACAAAACACATAACCCCACATCCAAAAAGGGAAAGAGGGAAGAAAATCCGACTTACTCAATTAGGAAAGAGGGAAGAAATGACCGACTAGGAGGGAGTAATTGAGAGGACTTTTACGCAAAAAAAAGAAAAAACCATTCAAAAGTGAGCCTTTGGCCCCAAGCACCCTCATTTCATTGGAGCACGTACTCGGTGAGGTCTAGGTCCTTTTCTTTTCTTTTATTATTATTAAATCATATATTTAGTCGACACATTAATACCCTCACTCACAAATTATACCCAAATTCTCAATTCAAGACGGAATAATTTCGTTTTCAGCTAACAACAGGCTAAATGTAAACATTTTAACAATAAATGTGACCATGATAAAACAACCTTTTTAGCTTAGAAAATGGTGCTGGTAACATTTCATCTTCAATGGATCACATTTACCTCGTATTCAGCAAAACGAAAATGTTATCGTCTTCAACAAGGATTATTGCAAATTCTAATAGTTATTGGTTTGATCGTTGGAGTTAAAAGTGTCCACATTTTAATACATAATAGTCATCTTTTATTATACTCTATCAACTGAATATTTTTTATGTCGTTGCACTATACAACGGTGACACAATACTGTAAAATTTCCGTATTGTAAAAATACATGTTTGGTCATTTAGAAAATATAAATAATAAAAATTAAATTTATATTAATTTACAATTCACATGAACTGAAAGGCAATAAAAAACACATGTATGATCGTTCTATAATAATAAGAATTTATTGAACAACCTTACAAAATAATTATTTTAGTTATTTTTCTATAATTGATAGGCAATAATTGACGTTTATTAAATTTATTGTAATTTGCAATACACATTAACTGGATTGAGATAAAAAAAAACATGTAAGACCATTTTATAATAGTAAGAGAGAATTTAATAAATAGCCTTACAGAATAATTATAATAGTTATTTTTTTCTATAATTAGTAGGCAATAATTGACGTTTATTAAGTTTATACGTAGCAATTTGCAATTCACATGAACCCGAAGGTAATAAAAAAAAATGTAGACTATTATATAATAGTAAGAAAGAATTTCTCAAATAGTCCTATATAATAAATATACTCCGTAATAGTTATTTTCTATAATTGGTAGATTATTTTACCTAAGATAAGTTATTTGAAATAGGACTATATATGATTCTTTTTTGTTAAAAGTGTAACCAATAATTAAACGTAAATTTCATTATTTTACATATATCAATTTGTTTCTATAATTGTTCATTAAAAATCCATATTTTTTTGTACAAAAATAGTAGTATATGAAAATGAAGGGTAACTCTTAAGATCTTACCCTTTTATGGTTGATAATGACCTTCTAAATAATTGATTTATGAAACGTGTCTTGACAAGTAACCTAAATTAAGAGCTTGTTTTTAGTATGAGTGCGAAGACTAAGTTTCCACTAGATTAGGTAAAACTTGAATATTCAAGATTTATATCTACTTTCGGCTTAAAGTTAGTTTATTTGCAAATTGCAATTAAAATTTCTGTAGGGATGTGGGAAATTTTTTATGGTTTTTTCTATGTAGAAATGTTTTTAGAAAACAATTGTTATTTATAAAAATAGTGAAGATATCGTAAGTATTTAAATGTGTTTTAACATAAAGTCTTGAGTCGAGGAGTTCTTTGTGGCTTTTAAATTACACAGATTAAATACGGAATATAATTTCATCAAATACGGAGTATTTATGATTAAAGACCGATGAGTTTTGGCGGCGAGACCACGGGCTGTTCACACCTTGACTTGCCTAGAGAGGAAGCAATAAGGAAGATGGCTCGAGCCTAAGAAGATAAATTAATAGAACCATCTCCCAAAATGTCATAATTTGGGTTTGTGTAGATTGTTTCATCAACCATTCAAATGTTGATGTAAATGTACTTAAAAATTTTAAAAAAAAAAAGGTTGATAATGAACATTATATAGCTTTGTAAATATTATTATAGAAACGAATAAGAAATAGTATAATATAGAGTAGTTAACTTAACTAGTCGATATCAATATCTCTAATTATCTCTAATTATTTTTTATCTTATACAATTAACATTTGAAATAAAATATATACAAGTAGATATATAAACTACTCGTACAACTCTACAAGTAGTTGATGTACTCCGTATATGATAAGCACAACACTTACAACTCAAATAATCAATACAACATACTCATAAATAACATAAGTAAAATTCCATATAACTAACCCGAAGAAAGCAAGTTTAACATTAAATGCTACTAGTTTTATACCCGTGCTAAAATGAACGGATTGCTTTTAAAATTATGATGTTCGAAATATACTAATTAAAAAATATATAATTACTGTCAATTTCTATGTCAATTTTTTGTTTGACGATCAACATGCAATTTATTATTGTGAGCCCGTAATTTATATAGATGGTGTATGTGTTATTTTTTTAATAACCTTAATCGATTTCAATTTGTTCTAAACATGTACTCGTAAATAATTTGTATTTTTTGTATATAATTTTTGGAATGTAATTTTTTTTTTAATTTTTTTTTTGGAATGGTAATTTAAATTTTGTCGATTGTTATATTTTTTTTCCTGATTAGCATAGTATAAGTTAGGAAATCATATTATATAAATCATACAAAGTATTATATGATAGACCATCATATTATAATCCTAATTATATGGTATGATGTAAATAGTTATTGTGGAGAGGAGAGAGGGAAATTAAATATTTTGGAAATTGTGTGGGTCCCACCCGCAAAAAAAAAATGGGAAAAAAGGTGAGTTTTTTCCAGCCAATAGGAAGGCAGGAAAAAACTCACCTTTTATATATAGGAGGATAACACGAAATCACATTTGACTATTATATACAAAATCCCTGAGATATTTTTAATTAAAAAGAAATGTTATCATTAAAAATATCTACCATTTATTAACTTTTTAACGATATTGTAAAAATCAACTGCCACCTACAACAATTTATCGAATTTTGTAACCCCATCAACCAATTTATACTTTATGCAACATTGAAAACGAAACAATTCCAAGCCACTTTATTAAGCTATAACTAGTTATTTATCAGTTGGTCACATTTATCGTTAAACTGTTACATTTGACCCGTTATTAACTAAAGACAGAACAATTCGTCTTAAATGAAAATTTCTATTTATACAAAACGTCTTTTTTATTAAACCCCAATAAAATCTAATACTTATAGGATTCCACCTCAAGAAATTAATTAAATGCTCAATTAATTGCGAAAAAAACGGAGTAAATTAGTGTATTTAATCAACTTGCCTGTTTACCATTAATGCATTTTGACTGCTTAGGGAAAAGTGAAGAGTGTGTGACACAAACGTGAATGCAGAGAACAACAGAAGACAGCCAAGCAAACAAACAACACAACATAGACGAGGTATAATAATTAATTAACAGTTACCTTAATTTTTACCATGTTTTTACTTTTTACAGTATTTTTAGTAGTAACATCATCATTTTGTTTATTTTCATCTTTTATCAATTACTGTTATTTAATTAATTATTACTCCATATTTGTATGTTTCACCATATCTCTTATTAAAACTCCCACACTTTTTTGGACATTTTTTTTTTCTTCAACCCATAAAATTGTCAGATTTTTGTCACGTTATTTAGACTAATTCACAGCCATAAATTTCTAATCTTTTTAATCTCAGTACTTTTTCATCCGTTCGGTAGTACATTTAGCTCGCACCTTCATTTTTCGGACTTTTACGATAAGGTTCACAATTTACTTTATTTATGTTTACGGATTCTCTGTAAGTAACGCTCGCCTAATCACTTTCATTTGGGGACTTTTACAATAAGATTTCCCGTTTACTTTATTAATATTTACTTGTCTGTATGTATATTTTTCTATATATGTGTTAATACCTTATCAATTATATAAGGAAACAAAGGGTATAAATATCTTTTTCCATTTTAAGTCATCTCGATTTCCTTCCATTTTTACCCCAATGACCCAATTTTATTCTGAAACAATGTAACGTCTTTAAATTAACCTCAAAATTTGCATGACAAGGCAAAAAATAAATACAAAAAATAGTTTAATATACCCATGTGAAATAAATGGAAAGAAACCGTAGTAAAAGAAATGGAGAAGATCCGAACCCTTAAATTTACGACCTTTTTTTAAAACCTTTTTTTATCACTATATATTTTAACAAAGGTTATATCATTCCTTCTCTTTTCTCACTCTATATCTCTCTCTATATCTCTCTCTATACTTTACCATTTTCCTTCATTTTTTCTGCAGGGTTTTAGAGAGAGATTAAGGTTTTTGGTGTTAAGAAGATTTATGTCTGCAAAGTCTAACTTTGTATCAGTAATTATTGTTTCATCTTCTTTCAAATTCTTCAAAGTTTATTACTTAAATACTTTATTATTGGCTTTAATTACCATCATCATCATCTCTCATCTCTGCTGTTTTACTCAGCAGAGAACAAGTTTCCATCTTTCACCCACTTCGATGCGTTTGAGGCCTAAAAGGTAACATGGGTTCTCTTATTTTTACCTTAATTTCATTACCCATGTTTTTGATTTGTGAAATTTTGATGTTTTTTATTTAGGGGTTTTGGGTAAAAATTAGGGTTTTTGATTGATTTTTTGTGTTTGTTTTTGCAGGACTTGTTCTGGAGTTGAATCTTTTGGGGGTTTTCACATACAAAGATTTATAGATCTATTTCTCTTCTTTAGAGGGGTTCTTCTTACTTAATATTTCTCATTAATTTTTATTAATTTATAAAAGTTTTTTGGGGTTTTTGGTGGTTTTTAGGAAAAAAAAATCCCAAAATGTATTCAAATAGTGAGAATCCAATGTTGACTCAAAACCCTTTTTACCAAAATCCAAAATTTTTAGCCACAAAAACTGTGAGAAAGGTTAGAGTGATATGTTATGATCCTGATCTAACTGATTCTTCATCTGATGATGAAGTTATGATTTTTAAACAAGAGAAACAAAAAAAAAGAGTGATTCAAGAGATTAATCTTCCATTTAATAGTGATGAAAGTGTAAACAATCATCATGTAGTTGTTGAAACTGAGAGTTCTTGTCAAGATAGTAACAATGGAAGCAAAAACCCTGAGAAAAAAAGAAGGGTTTTTGGAAATGTTGTTAAGAAACCAACTGGGTCAAAATATAGGGGAGTTAGGCAAAGGAAATGGGGGAAATGGGCTGCTGAGATTCGACACCCGATTCGCGGTGTTAGGATTTGGTTAGGGACTTTTAATACTGCTGAGGATGCTTCTGAGGCTTATGAGCTTAAGAAAATGGAATTTGATGCTCTTGTTGCTGAGAGAATTAGTCAGAATGCTTTTTGTTCTCAAAACCCTGCTGTTTCCGAGGATTCGGAGAGTGTACTGTCTCATAACTCTCCTGCTTCTGTTCTTGAGATTGACACTACTTCAAATTCACAATCACAAACAAATGTTACTTTGGTTAACAATCAAGTTGAAGTCTTTGATGTTAAAGACTGTGATGATGTTAAGGTTTCTGAAGTTGAGGAATGTAATGCTATGCCTATGCCTGTTTTGAGTGCTGAAATTAGTCATGGTCTTGACTTGGATATGGAACTCGGTTCGTCGCTAATTCTGAACGATTTTGGTGAACTATTCGACGATTTCCCTGCTTTCGACGACCTGTTAGTTGGCGATTTTGATGGGTTCGAGCAAAGCGATCTTCCTGATTTCGACTTTGAACTTGGCAATGAGGAACTTGCATGGATTGAAGAACCTCTAAATTTTGCAACAGCTTGCTGTTCTTCAGTTTTGTAGCCAGTAATTATTAGTAGTATAAGTAGTAGTATTTATTAATTTATTATATAGGATTATATATATAATATATATAATGAGTATGAAGTTTTGAACTATATACAGATCTTAAGAGCTCCTTCAACTATATGCTCTTCTAAGATACTGTCTTTTTTGTGGGTGAGTTTTAGTCTTTTCTTATTATTATCAAGATTCATGAACTTGTTTGTGTAAAGGGTTGAAGAATCAATTTGGGTTTTCCTTTGCTGTTACAGCAGTCCTTTGGTTCTTCTTCCCTGTGCTTTCAACTGTTATTCTCCAATTATTCATGAATGTTACTATTATGATTATGATGCATTGATGCTTATTCTCTATTAATCTCAGTTTTATATCGGATTATGTTGCTCATACTCTATTCAAATCTCTAAGCGTGTTTGTACATTCACGCTTATTATCTAGTTATCTTAGTTTTACATCGAATTATTTTGCTCATACTCGATTTAAAAACAAGTATGTTTGTACATCCATGCTTATTCTCTATATATAAATCCGAGTTTTATATCGAAATGTGTTGCTCATACTCTACTTCCAAGTTTGTTAGCACGTTTATACATACACGATTTCACGTCTATTTTGCAATAAATCATTGTGTTTTTTTTTTAAATGTTGTGATTGTGTGTCATAACATGCAATCGAAATGAAGTGTTTGATCACAAATGTATTATGTCTAGCATCATACAACATGCACTCGAAGTGAACTACCTACTAAATAACTAATGTAGACATCGAAAACATTCAAAGTTTGATCATTTATGTTATGTTTCTAAATATTCTACATGAATGTCTCACAATACGTTACATAAACCTTATCGTTTCGTAGGCAACAATCATTAAAATTGACACTTTTCGAACAAAAATCCGAGCTTTTTTAATATTTTCCTATTTTTATTCTAATAAAAGTCGTATTCAAATTATTATAATATATAACGGAGAGTGTTACTTCGCTCCTTGTCTCACAATACGGTACATAAACCTTATCATCTCGTAATCTCGTATTAATGTTCACTAAAATTGACACTTTATATGAACAAGAATCTGAGTTATTAATATTTTCCTATTTTTATTCTTAGAAAAGTCATATTCAAAGGGATTTTGTAGGTGGGATTGAAAGTAACAAAATTCCAATGGCATGTGATTCGGCATGTAAGTTGTTACGGACTAATTCTTGGCTACATATCCTTTGGCTATCCGATAACTCTTTTGTTATACAAGATTATTGTGTGTGGATGTGAGTCAAATGCGAGGAGGAAATCTGAAATTGCATCTTAATCTTACGGGTCAAGTATTACCCATAATACAAAAATAGAATGCCTAGAATCATCAAAAGAGTTGTCAGATCTATGTCAGTGACGTGTTATAAGACCTGTTTTATGATTAAAAAAGACCGATTGTTCTTTTAGTTACTATAATTGATATAAATGACAAAATTAAACTTGTTTAAAGTCTTAGTGGAAATCAATACTTTTTTAGGTTTAATGAAATAATAACTTTAGTGGTTGTGCATTTTCCATAAGACTTTAGTTAGTCTTAAATTAGCGAGTAGAAACTTGGTTTGTATTTAGGGGTTATTAACTTATTATGGCATATACCCCCACAAGATTGAGAGATAAATGACAATATACCCTACAAGATTGAGAAATAATAAATTGTTATATACCCTACAAGACTGAAGAAGGGTAGTATCGATTAAAGGGTAATTGACGCGTATAATTTATAATAACTAGGCTTCATTAAATTGGACAACGATTTGTTTTTTTTCAAAATTAAGAAACATGGAATTAATATGTGATTTTAAGATTTTAAGAACGGTTTTTCTAACATGTGCCCTAAGATTCACATGTTAATAAGTATTACTCCGTATTACAATGTCTCCTAAGGGCACACGTTAGAAAAACCGTTTTACGAATGATAACATTAATTTTGAATGAGGAACCTTATTACTTGCATTCCAACAACTTTTTACGATTTTTGTATTTCCGGATTCGAATAGTGATAACTTTTAGAAATATACGGAGTAACAAATGTTGCATTACAATTACTTTGTGTTTACCAGCTTATTAGTTACTCCCTCCGTCCCGGTCATTTGTTTACCTTTGCTTTTGGCACAAAGACCAAGGAAAGGGGAGGGGACCATTTGTGGGTAGTGTCATAAGATGACAAGTGGACAATAGTCCCATTGGGTGATGAAATTACTCATCAAAAGCCTTCTCAATATAGAAAGGTAAACAAATGAATGAGACACCCAAATATGGAAATGGTAAACAAATGACCGGGACGGAGGGAGTATTACCTAACTCGTATATAAATTAGTTTAATATTTTACTTTCCTACTATACACATTCACGTTAGTTAAAATACTTTCGTATCTCCAAGTAAATCCTCACAATTTTTTAATGCCTTGGTCATTTTCGTAAGTTATGTTTTAGGTTTATAAAATTTATTTTTTTCTTTTCATTTGGAGTTTTTTTTTCTTTTCTTTTAGATGTAAGTTTTGGCTTTTGAAGGTTGTATATCTTTTCACCAAATATTTTTTAAACCAAAAGCAGATATAAAGAATTAATCCGAGGGCATGTTATGTATTATTTATGTACATAAAAATTCTCATTTATAAAGGCGACATATGACAACTAACAAGTGAAAGAGCAAGTATGAAAAAAGATCGTGAAAGATCACTCACTTATAAGTGGAAATAGATCATCTCCATTTTTTTTTGTCCATTTCCTTTCACAACGAATATTATATTATATATTTGAATTACATTTATTAATCTTTTCATTCTCAAACAAATCTACAACCGTTCGATAGCGTTCAAAGTTAATCCGAACATTTCAAAAGTAATGAATATCTCTCTCTTTTTAAAATATAAAAAGGATCCTTGCTCCTTATAAATTATGACCGTCACAAACGATATTTGCTGACAAGTACAAAGAGGGGAACTGAAAGAACATAACTTAAAACACAAATTCTCATTTGTGACGGACTGCCCCTTCGCAAGGTTGCGACGGGTCAAATCCTCCTCACAAAGAGCAAGTGGGGTGCAAATGAAGCACCCCACTTATCTTTCCACTTGCTCTTTATGAGGATGATTTGACCTATCGCAAGCTTACATCGGGTCACTCCGTCATGAGCAACACTTATTGAACTTAAAATTAAGGAGGAAAAAGGTGTTGTGGGCTAGATATGCATGTATATGTGAGAAATGGAGTAGTTCTTAAGCAAAGTAGACAACATTATATAAATCATGCGGCATCAATGTTATTGGCTTCACTTCTATTAACACAACACACCTGTCATGTGATTTTCTCATGTACGGCTTTCCACTGTGTTAGGTAAGGATCTCTCATGTGCTCCTTTCTTTCAAAACTAATTTACTCCAATAATTCCCTTTTTTCTTTATTGTTAATTGAATTCATCACAAGTCGAAAACAGATAGTACAATTCTCACAATATGTAAGTGGGGTGTGCAATTGGAGGCCTACCACTTGCATATTATGAGGGAGACACTATCTATTTTCAACTTATGATGGATAATATCTGTCTTCGAAACGAGTTGTTGATTGATACTATAGGTTATTCACTTATACTTAGAAAATCAGCAAGGATTTTTAGGGAAAAAGGATTATACATCGGATGTACTACCTCACACTAGTATGAATTTGAGTTTTTGTGAATTTTTTTCGAACTTTTTGAAGTTTATAGATTAGATTTAAAATCTTAAATGTGATGTATTTTGAGTTTTATTGTAACTTTTTTGAGCTTAATGGTTCAAAATAATGAACTCAAAAACTTTATAATAAAATTCATATTTTTTAATACTACACTCAAAAACTTTATTGTAAAACTCAAAAACTACATTATACTATGTGGTAGTACATCAGATGTACAATCCACCTACTGAGATTTTTATACAATGTATATCCAATCCATTGGTAGTAAAATCTATTTTCGGGTTGACTTTGAGGCGACACTTGACCATCGTTAATTATACATGATTTCTTTTATGAAAAAACTTGAAATACTCGTTTAATTTATGAATTTTTTGATAAACAAATTTAAATATGTTAATTTCATCTTGCAAAATTTCATATATTTTTTCTTCTAAATTTATGGTCAAATTTCTTTTATTTGGTGCCAAACGAGTAATAATGACATATATAATCATAATATCACGAGCTTGATGTTAATAACCGAATTCCATATTATGTAATAGTGTCTTTCTAATTAAACTATTCGTTAAATTAGTCTCACCAATATCCGATTTAATTATATGTGATGTCATATTACTCGATGTGTAATACATCAGATTTAAAATCTATTTCGACTACGTTCTTTTAATAAAACCAAACTATCTACCGCATTCGTTTCTATCCATGCAGGACTACAATGACAGGATACAAAAAAAATAACATAATTATAATCGTGAATATGGTACATACGGTAAATATTTATATTGAATCGATTTTAAGAAATCTAGGGAAATAATACTTAATTTAAGTTTTCGCGCTTGTATATGTTTCAATTGCTATCGTAGGTGACAATTATATAACATGTTTAGATCACAAATTTTAGACAAGACGGTAGTATACTGTGAGACGGCCCACTTTTATAAAATGTTTATACATTTAATCCTAATAAATAAGTTGTCTAATTATATAATGAAAACGGTCTTACACAATAATCCCTCTTTAGAGAACTCTTTTGACGACTAGTAAACTAGTTAGTAGAGGACTAATAATAATGGAAGACTAGGTTAGTGTAATGATGTAGGGTTGAAGTCGGGCAAAAATTCTTATTTAAGCCGAGTACTATTCGTTACAACTTGAATACGGATAGTGTCTTTTTCACAATAAGCAAGTGGGTAGGATAAGTGGATGACAAATGAATCCTCTCACTTGCGCTTTACTCGCATATTATGAGAGAGACATATAGTGCCCGTTTTTAATTTGTGACGGATAATGTCCGTTTTTAGTAAGACGATTAATTAGGTTAGTAGAGGACTAATAATAATGGAAGAGTTGAGTTGAAAAAGAAGTATAATTAGGTTAGTGTCAAATGATGTAGGGTTGGTGGACCAGTGGTGGCGTGACCTTGAGTATTTGACTAATTACAGTATAGATCCCGGAATATTAGTCATGCCATTATATTAACAAATACAAGTATTTTAGTTTTATAATAATGCTTCCCAAGTAATGGGCATGTCGTGCATTGTTTATTCTTTAGTCAACTTTCATGTTTTCATCACTAGGAACTCCACTGTATACAATTGATTCCTTGGTGTGTTATTGTCAGTTGTGATATGGTATTGGACTGTCGGACGGTCGGATATCATAACTTTTTCACCAGAATTGGTTAAGACGGATTCACCTGTTTTTAAGCTTAAGACGAGTTAAGTCTCCTTCACAAAAGGCAAATGTGGGGCAAGTGAAGGGTAAATGAAGCCCATCACTTGCTATTTGTGAGGGAGATTACCCCGTTATAAGGTGATGGGTTAACCCGTTTTAAATGGGACTTTCTATAATTTTTTAGCTATATTTAACTTTATAGCTATACTTTTAAGTTTTTGATTTAAAATGTAAAATGAAATGTTGGAGTGTATAGTCGTATTTTAAATTTCAGGAAGAAGTGGCAGATGATATACATTTTATATGAAAATTTTACGCGTGTTATTCAAACTTCGGAAAATTAATGAAGTATTATCTTGTTGGGGGATGCGTTAAAAGTCTGTTAATCTTAAAATAATTTAGGTTAATTGTATACCATTATATTTAACTGCTAAACCGATAAAATAAATGTCAGAAGGTTGAACTTTGTTATTAATTCATCAAGACGATCGTTTTGGAAACTATCATAGCATTATTAGAGTATAAGACCAGTAAAAAAAAAAGGGTAAGAAAATACTTTATTTTATTTAACATTCTGATATACGTCTGTTGATGGTACATTACTTCCTCGTCCCGGTGTATTATAGGCTACATGTTATTATACGTCAGTATATCATATCATTATTTTATTTGTAGTGGGTTTCGTTAACAGACGTTGGGCCTTTTGGTTTAAAGATGCATGCTCAACATGTTAGGCCCAAATATAAGCCATTTAATCCTTCGAAGCTTTATGCAGTTTGCACTAAAAACATGGCTACATGTTATTAACTTGATCCAAGTGCAAGTTTAGAAGACTGCAATCATACAAGAAAATCTCCATTACTTGCTTCAACAACCATTAACTACACCTCTAGCCTGTGGCGGACGCAAACTTTTGGTATCGGGGCACATATTTTCTTTTAATATATTATCTTGCCTCTTGAAAACATTTTTATCGGGACACTAGTCGCGGTAGTGTCTGGGTAGGGCTGGTAAATCTACGCCAGAGCACGACCAATTAGAGCATTGTTGAGGCGGGCTACGTCAAACCCGTATTATGTTTCTTAACATCTAAATTTTTCTAACAAGGTTAACATGTTTGACCGGGCCGGTCGAAGGAAAGAGCGACACTAGCCTGGCCCAAGGCCAATGATAGGTTGTGTTGTGCTGTGTGATGGGTTACGCGAGTCACAAAAAAGCTGGCCCAATGTGGCGGGCTGGCTTGCCGTGTTGGTCACCTTTATTCTAACTGTGAACTAGCCCTAACTTAAATCCCTGACCTGTTTTTGACCGGACATGTAATCTGATTCAACTCGTATTAACATGTATTAATGGAGTGGAAAGGAAAATAGAACTACGGATATACTCCCTCCGTCCTGGTAGTTTGCTTACTTTTGTTTTGTACAAAGACCAATAAAAGAGTAGGAGACCATTTGTGATTGTAATTAGTGAATAAGAAGTGAACAATAATTTCATTGGGTGATCAAAATACTCATATAAAACTTCAAAATATAGAAAGGTAAACAAATGAGACACCCCAAAATTGAAAAAAAATAAAATAAACAAATGACTGAGACGAAGGTAGTAATGTAGTCGGAGCGGGTTCGGGCCGAGCCGGGCTCCTTGGTCTGACCCGAGCCAAGTCCGTGTGGGAGGGCGGTCTTGGTCGAGCTGCTAGGGAAGTGACCCGGACCCGAGCCCGAGCCCGAGACGGTCTGGTCTGACATAACTGTAATGTTATTCTTTCACTGTAAAAAGGGCGGGCCGGATTGGGAAAACTGAATACGGGCCCGGCCAAGGGGGGAGCGGTCTGGACCGGGCCTGGCCACATGCCGGTTCAAGTTAGGCCTGGATGGCGTGTCGGACCAGACTGACCAACCCTTTTCCCCATGTCTAGACGAAGGGAGTATATATAATTATTAAATGTAACTTTATATCGAGTGGAAATAAGACAAAATATTTGGAGTAGACAACACAACATTCAACCTAGAGGTGACAATTGGATCAGTCGTCAGGTTTGGGTCGGGTTATGTAGATTTGTGGTCATATTAAGTTAGCCTATCTATTCAATTTTGGGTCGGGTTCTCAATATTCTTAGCTAGGTTTCATCGGATCGAGTTTGCTCGGGATTGGTTTTGTAATTACCCAATTATCCAAATGAAGGAGGCCTTAAGTCGGAATCGAACCCTGCCATTAATGGAAGAAGCACAAAAAAAAGATATGCCAAAAGGAGATTCTTCACAAAATTACATTCCTTTCCCTGTTAACACCACAAAACTCCACCTCACCATATTATTACTGTATTATTCACACAACCACGCACGTCTTTATTATATTATATTCCTCCCTCCTTAATTATTACTACACCATATATAAATATCTCATTATTATTACTCCGTATTATTATTATTTCATTTACGTATCTTTTTCATCATCAATTAATCAATTTCCCCAATTTCTTCTTCCTCAATCCACAAAATCAAATTCAATTACTTTTTTTTTGTTGATGTTATGAAGAAATTCAGAGTATTCTGCACTGACCCAGATGCTACTGATTCATCATCAAGCGATGAAGAAAACGACGCCGTTCCACGACCCGCGAAGCGAAAACGGTTTATCCGGGAAGTTAACATCGGCGGCGATCCACCGGAAAACCCGCCGGAAAAACCGCAGGTTGCGGAGGTGATGGCGGCGGAGAAGAAGAAGAAGTATCCAGGTGTACGGATGAGGAAGTGGGGTAAATTTGCTTCG
The DNA here is from genome assembly GCA_022085475.1 of Heliosperma pusillum. Taxonomy (NCBI): domain Eukaryota; kingdom Viridiplantae; phylum Streptophyta; class Magnoliopsida; order Caryophyllales; family Caryophyllaceae; genus Heliosperma; species Heliosperma pusillum. Next base: position 60,782 of record JAIUZE010000045.1, read on the forward strand.
GAAATTCGTCATCCGATTTCTAGGGTAAGAATTTGGTTGGGTACTTTTAATACTGCTGAAGAAGCTTATGATTGTTATTATATGAAGAAACTTGAATTCGATGCGTATCGTAATTTGCATAGTTTAGCTAATAACCCCCCTGTTGTTGTTGATGATTCCGGAATTGAGGGTAATTTAGCTGAATTTGAGGGTAATAATGCTGGAATTGATAGTAAATTCGGTGAATTTGGGAGTAATGAGAGTAAACTAGGTGAATTGGGAAGTAATGATGGTGGAAATGAGAGTAAATTAGGTGAATTTGGAGGTAGTGATGGTAAAAAAGGTGAATTAGGTGAATTAGGTGAATTTGGGGGTGAAGGTGGGTTAGGAGGGGTGGAAGTTGGGAAGGTGGTGATGGTTGAAGGAGGTGGTGGGGTGGAGAAGGTGAAGTCAGGGAAGTGGGTGGGAAGGATTAATTATCCGGATTCGAGTGGGAGGATATGGATGGGGATGTTTGCGACGAAGGAGGAGGCGGTGACGGCTTATGAGAAAAAGAAGGTTGAGTTTCAGGAGAGGTTTAAGGAGGGTAAGGATAGTGAGAGTGGTGATGGAGGTAGGAAAACTAGGGTTAGGGGTTTGAAGCGTAAGTCGTGTGGGTGTTGTGGTTCTGAGGAGGGTGGGGTGGTTGGTGATGATGAGTGTGAGGAGGAGAGGAAGACTCCTAGTGGGGTTAGGGCGAGGCGGGGACAGTGGGAGGCGAGGATTTGGCACCCAAAGCGTAAGAGTTCTGTTACGTTGGGGAGCTTTAATAGTCCTGAAGAGGCTGGACTTGCTGTTAGGAGGAAAAGGCGTCAGTTTGAGAAGATGTATGGGTATAAGTCGAAGGTTGCGAGGATGGGCGAATGCTTCAAAGAGGAGTTGCCTTGTGGGGTACGGAAGATTGAATCGGGTAAATGGGTAGCTAGAATAAAGCATCCGAAGAAGAAAGGTGTGATTAGGTTGGGAACTTACAGTACACCTGAAGCAGCTGCTAGGGCTTTTAAGAAGAAAGAAGCCGAGTTTGAGGAAAGGTTTAAGCGTAAGGAGGAGGATGCTCGAGCTGGGTTTGTTGATAGAGAAATTGTTCTTGGGCTGGCGTGCCCTAGTTTGTTGGATGAGAAAAATCCTTTGAAAGAAAAAGTGGCAAATTTCGACTCAAGTGGAGCACCATACAATGAAGAAATTCCCGAAGACGGAGTTTTACCAGATGGTATCACTGCGACAAAATCAGGCAGATATGGTGTTCGTGTTCCTCACCCGACTACCGGGGATACAACTTGGATGGGTTCTTACCTAACCTTTAGAGAGGCCGTACGCTCGTTTAATCGGAGAATGGCAGTTTTTGAGAAGAATTGTAACTCTTCGAAGAAGGCCAAGCTTTATTCTGAACCTATCGTTGCTGAAAAGGCGCTTGATACACCAGATTGTTATTACTCTCCAACTTCAGTGTTGGATACTGAAAATTCTAGCCACAGCACCGTCAATGATGACCCAAATGACACTATGGTTGATGCTCTAATTAACTCGAATTATGACTCTAGTAATGCGTCTCCTAATCTAATCCCAGAGGCACTGATTCCTGTGAAGTCTAAATTCGACGAAGCAGTTAGGATGGGAACCATCAATGAATATGGGCAGCTACTGGGCAAGTTTAGCTTTCTCGATGAACCCATATGGTTCGGGATGTGAATCATGTGATATTTCCAGGATACTACTGAAGTGAAGACCCTTGTTGAAAAGCTTGCGACATTGAACTCGTATCTTCTAGTTTTAGTCGAAGAATAAGTTCCTAGAGCCCCCAAAATAGAAGAAAGACAGGGAAAAGAATGCTTAGGTTACCCCTTGTGGGTTTACCTTGCAGGCTCTAGTTATACAGTCCTTAAGTTTCAGACATTTGTGTTCCGAGTCGTTGAGATTTGATTTTTGACTATTTTTGCACATATTGTTAATTTGTCATGCTTGAAACAATGGGTTTGATGCAGGCGAAATGTACTCTGATTAGCAAGTCCCTGGGTCTCTAACAGTTTGTACTTTGGTATGATTCTCGACGGAATTTTCATTTTGAGTCATTCGGAACTTCTCGTTTCCTAATGTTTGTACTCCCATTCTCCCAGTTCTTGAGAGTTTGAGATGTGAGTTGTGACTTTGACAATTGTACATATTGCTTTTACTGAAATCATGGGTTTGATGGATGTCCATGTACTAATTGCATTGATGATTATTATGTTCCTGCTTCTCTGACAGGTTTTGGTGATTACATGAAATCTGCTTAAACATAGACTTGGGATTCATGTCCAACAATCACAACTTCTCTGACCAAATCAAACTTATATGACATCCTTGTGACTTGTCAGTTGTATTTATTTGAGCTAGTCTGGGACGGTTGGAGTACATCGTAATCTCGTCATTTTTTTTTGGTTTTAATAAAATAATTTAGAATTGTTTCCCTCACCCAACAATATTCATACCCGTATACTCGGCTACTCGCCCTATCGGGTGAAAATCAAAACTCATATCCATCCCATTTATCCCCTATCGGGTGTACATCGTAATCTCGTTAATTTTCCTTTTGTTTTAATAAAATGTAAGTTAATTACTGCGAATTTTCAATTTTTTTTTTGTTTTATCATTAAGATTTTGATAATATTTAATAAAAATAAAAAGATCATATATTATCATAATAGTACTAATTTATTAGGGTTATTTGATGACAATAATACAACCTATTGCACATCCGCTTAAAATAATACAACCTATTATTTATCCCATAATAATACAACCTACTCTAACATTTAATTTTTGTTAGTATCTACTTATCAGTTACCTGTTAGTACCGGTTACTTTTCTAAACTTTAGGTTACATGTTCTCTTCTTTATATCTTCTTTATAATCTCTTATTTTTTTACCTTTATCACTCATCCTTCCTCTTCTTCATTCTTCAGCCATCTCTCCTCTTCTTTTTTCTTCTTTTTTATTTTCATAAGTTTTTTTTTGCTTGTTCTTTTATTACCTCGATATTATGTATCCGTCATCATCCTCAACCTCTTCTTGTACAAATGTCAAAAAAGTGGTATTATGTAAGCATCAATTACCGGCTGTTTTGAGGTGTGTGAAGCATGTTCCTGATGTAGGGAAGAAGTTTTTTGGCTGTTCTTTGTGGCCGGTAAGTGGCTGTATTATTTTTAAATTTTTTTTGTCAACCAATTTTTATGTTAATTAACAAATTACCCTATGTATGTATTTGTCTTATTTTATAGCATAATAGTTGTGGGTATTTTGAGCTGAAAGAGGAGAGTGAATTGTTGCACATGAAGTATCCTGAAGTGAAGATTAACAAATTGAAGATGAAGAATAAGAAATTGAAAGAAGAGATGGTGGAGTTAAGAAATGAATTAAGGAGACATTGTTTAGGAGAGAAATTAGCAATGAAATGTTTAGTTTACTCTTGGATTTTTTTTGCTGTATGTTTGATTTTGAAGATCATTGTATGACGGCGGTTTTGTTGTACTAAGAAATCATGTATTGACACTTATTTTGTTGTAATGAACCAAATCTTTAATTTATATATCTCTTGTCTTTGAAAAATCTTCAAATTGGTTCCATTACATTCATACTTGTTCAAACTTGTTCAATTACATTCATAAAGTAGATGAAATACAAACATTAGAAGACATTTGTTCAAAGTTAATTCAAAACACAAATTCTACTTAAAGTGACAGCATGCTCCTAGTTTTGTTGTTGGTTTGATGAAACTTGGGTGTCTTGTTGGCTGTTCAGAGGTGTTAAAATGCTTCTTGGACCATGATGATTGCCTGGCATATTTGTGAATGCATTCCCTTCATTATCAATTAGCACGCCCATGCCTTGAGGAGCCTGCACAATAGAATTAGTCTTGTCAGTAACTGAACTGGTTTTGTTATCTTACCCGTTTGTCATTTACAGCTAACAAGACAATACTGGTAATTATCTTACCCTGCCTCCTCTTCTACCACCTCTGTTGCCCACTCTAGCAGCACCCCTACCCCTTCTTATAACCCTGCCACCCCTCCCTGTCCTAGTTGGTTGGGCAGTTGCATCATGATGACCTTGAGAGCTTGAAGCAATGTTTTCCCTAGCACCAACATTAACGAGCCTAGGCCTGCCTCTTCCTCTCTTAGGAGGTGGTGGTATAACCCTGTCCTTATGTGGACATTTCCTCTTATTGTGCTCTTTTTACTTACACACTGAGCAAGTCATCTCCAGCCCATGTTTGGTCAGCCTTCCACTCTTCTTGGGATCCTCATGAGGATCTCTTCTCTTTTTCCTTGGTCTTCCAGGTCCAACTTTGATAGGTGGAGGAATCATGGGTTGCTCCACCCTTTGGCCAATGTCTTTCTCCAGCAAATGGGGATATTGACTTGCTATATGCCCTAAGATATGCCTCTCTCTTATATATTGCGTGGACATAGTCTTCAGCAACTGCATGTATCTCAAAGATGGCTGCAACACCATGGGCACATGGAATGCCAGTTACATCCCATTTCCTGCAAGTACATGATTTAGCCTCCAAGTCAACCCTCACCTCATCGAGTCCATCCTTTACCTGGAACTGAGTAGGGTTGGATAACAAAGCAGTGCAGTAGGCTGCCTTTTCTTTCTCCTTATCTAAAATGGCCTGAATATTAGGGCAAATAAGGGCAGTTGACTCCTCCATCTCTTTCTTTTTTTTCACTAACCTTTGCATTAACATTGTCCTAATATCTTCAAACATATATATCAGATGCTTTGTTCTTGCATTGATAATATATGCATTAAAGGTTTCTACCATGTTATTGACAATTACATTGTTGGTTGTCCTTGTGTCAATGAAAGCCCTACAAAAGAGGCTTGGATTACAGGTAAGAAATGATGTTACTGCCCTTGGATCGACCTCCCTCATAGCTGAAACTGCTTCATCAAAGTCAGCTTGGTTATAAGCTTTGGCACAATTCCAGAAATGGATCTTCATTTCCTCTCCCTTGAAAGATTTATGCCAGTTTGTAAAAATGTGCCTTACACATCTTCGATGTTCTGCCTTGGGAAATTCTTGTGCAACCATTGTAATGATACTCTAAAAAATAGGATTGGAAATAGAATTGAAAAGAGTATTCTAAATAGGATTATAAACAGATACAAAATAGGATTGAAAATAGGCTTGGGAAATACCTGATGTTCATCTGAAATAATGGTCCAACCATCACCATCAGCCTCCCCAGTAGCCTTCTTTAAATCTTTGAAAAACCATTGATAACTGTCATTATTTTCCCCTTCTACAACTCCCCAAGCCAATGGGTACATTTGGTCATTACCATCCCTCCCAATTGCACTTATCAACTGTCCCCCAAGAAATGTTTTTAGAAAACAAGCATCCACACACAAAATTTTTCTACAACCTTCAAGCCACCCTTGCTTTAAAGCATCAAAGCAAATGAATAACCTGTGAAAAACTGGAACTGAACTTGGCACAATAGGATTTGTTGTCAAATTAAACACACTCCCAGGGTATTCTTTTTCAAGAGCTTTCAAATAACTTCCCACTTTGCTATAATGATCTTTCATAGATCCATGAAGTAATTTATGAGCTCTGTATTTGACCTTGTAGGCAAAGTCCTTCTTAACAATGACCTTATAAGCCCTTCTAACAGTCTCTATAATGTCAGCTGCAGGCCAATGTGGTCTTGCCTTAAAAACATCAAGTAACTGTTTAGCAACCCAGCTAGACTTCAATTGCCTGTTGTTCTCCATGGTTCTCTGGCAGTTATGTGCAGGGTTGACTGACTTAACCATAAAACAAGCCAACTTGTTATCCCAGCTACCATACAACTTAAAAGGACAACCTTGCTTACACTTGACCCCTAGTTTCTTGCCCCTAATCTTATCACTTACAACAAATGTTAAGTTTCTGCCTTGTGCAATGGCATACCTGGCAACACAGTCCCTAAATAGTTCTCTACTAGGGAATTTGATTCCCACACACCACCTTAACTTGTTAAAATCAGTCCTCTCATTCACAACAGGCACTAGAGACCTCCTTCTTTTCCCAGGTATGTTGTCACCATCACTCTCACCAGGTGTATGCTCTTCATCACCACTTTGGTCATAGTCACTTAGAGCTCCATCTTTTTTACTAGTTTCTGTTGTAACCCCATCCCCCTGCAAAGATTCCTGACCAGGCAATTGTATGGAAGAGGCTTATAATTGCAATTGTTTAGCTATTTGAAGAGCCTTTACATTTCATTCTTTAACCTTTTTCCTAGCTTCTTTTGCCTCATCATCCTCTGAATCATTATCTGACTGAAGTTGCTCCTCAATAAAGTTCTCCTCCACTTCATTCAACTCCTCAACTTCAATATCATCCTCATTCACTAACTCCACTTCACTGCCATCATCACCATCACTCACACTTTCCTCACTAGGGACATAACCAGGGTCTTCATCGTCACTTAAACAATCTGTCTCATTATCTTTATTGCCAATAATACATGCCAAATCTGATTCTTCCTCATATGTATTAAATAAATCAGCTATCCTTACATCATTGAAATCATAAGATGATTCAACAGTTGGTTGTTTGGGGGAAAATCTGGGAGAGGTTCTTTTTTGAAATAATGTAGTAACTAGGCTGCCTTCTTGGGTAGTTTCTGGATGAGATTCTCTTGGGGTTTCTTTGGTAGGGGTCTGAGAGACAGTTTTGTCTTCTTTTGTTGTTTTCTCAAAATAATCAATGCTTTCTTTGGTGAGAAGTGGTCCCAGATTCTCAACCACATTTGTACTCTTCCTTATAGTATCAACTTTTCTCCTAGGGGTCAACTTTCTAGCACAATTAACTATTGACTTTGCATTTCCTTCTCCCTTAACCAAATGCAATAAATGTGCTATATCACCAGAGGCAACAATGTAGCACTCAACTGCTCTGTCTTGCACAACCATTTTAGCCATGACCTGAGCACCAGAATCATCCACTACCCTCTGCAATCCAATATCTGGATTCATGAAAAATATGGCATCTACATTCCTCTTAAATCTACCACAAAGCTCACACTCTTCCAACAAAGTAAACCACCCAAATTCATCAGGATCATTAGCAGTAGTCCTAAATATCCTACCCGTATACACAAGCCCTAACTCATTCCTTGTAAATGACCCACCATACCATAATTTCAAAGTAACAGTATCCCAACGTTTATCCTACACATTTATCAGGAATCATTCAAAAAAATGGGGAATTTTATGCAATCAATAAAATCAACAGGAAATCAATCAACAAATGAAATAAAACAAACCAACATTTCATGCAATTAATAAAATCAACAGCAAAGTGAAATAAAAAAATCAACAATTAAATGAAATAAATAAAAAAAAGGAACTGGATCAAGGAAATAGCAACAAAATGAAATAAAAGAAATCAACAATTACCTTATCCATTTGTTGCGCAACAATGGCGGATGAACCAAGCTTCAGATGATGGAAAATGAGAAGGTGAAAATTGATGCTTTGTTAACAGATGAAGGAGGCAGAGTAAAGGAAGGAGAAGGAGCAGGAAAGGAGAAATGTAAACATTATGTTAGAGTAGGAAAGAAAGGAGAAGGAGTACGAAAGAAATAAATCATGATTAAGACCTAAGGTAACCTGTTTAACAGGTTGCCTTTCCATCAAACTAAACATTATTAAATGTTAGAGTATGTTGTATTATTATGGGATAAATAATAGGTTGTATTATTTTAAGCGGATGTGCAATAGGTTGTATTATTGTCATCAAATAACCCTTTTTTTTTAATAACTACTGCTTACGTGGATATGAAGTGAATATGAGCAAAAGTTCTACCCATACTCGCTCCAACAGAGCCCGGTGCGGTGCGATACCAACTTATAAGTTATACTCCCTTCTATTCTATGTATTATTCCCCTTTGCTTTTTGCACAAGAAATAAGAAAATCAATTTAGGCCACACAAAATACACAACCCCACCAAATAAGGAAATAGGGAAGAATAGATGGAATACGATGGAGTACGATTTTACACTTTTAACCAAATTTTACATCCGTACAAATTACTCCGTCACATTTACCGTGGACTTTCGAAGGGAAGAACGGGTGAAGACCCGATTAATTACCCGATTCAAGATTAATGTTTGAGAGCCTGAGACCTAATTTTTTAAGGTAATTAAATTACTCGATTGGGTAAATCAGTTATTTAAGGTAAATAAATTACTCCATTGGGTAAATCAGTTTTGTTGATTACAATTCAAACGTATTATTGATTTTACCATGCATTTGTAAATCATATTAAGCCTTTTTGATTAGCTAACTTGGGTAATTAGGGTTGATAATTCTGTGTTACATTGAATAAATTTTAGAGGATTTTATATGATTAATTGATTATAAGACGATAATGGCGGAATTTGAGAATGTAAATGGTGTTTGGACGAAACGGAAGCATGTTTACAGCTGAGTTACGGGAAGTCAATGGGGGGAAAGTGAGAGGCAGTGGTGAGTGTGAAGACGATGACGAGGTCTTACAGGAAACTGAGAGTAATGTTGCTAGCGAATTTGAATGCTCAGACGAGCAGACTAGTGATGTGAAGGTGCTGGCGGGTGTGAGGAGCGTAAGATTAGGTGAATCGGATGCTAGGGTCAAAGATCCAGGGTCAAATGATAGAATTTGGTCAGGGACTTGCGTTTCTGCTGAAGAGGCTATTAGTTCTTATGATAAAAAGAGAGCTGTTCAGATGGGTTATGATGGCTTGAACAACATTGAAATCGGTGATAAGCGTTACTCTAAGGTAGTTGCTGTTCCTGATAAGCTGGAATGCGAGTTTGTTCAAGGCTCTCCTACTTCAAATAGTAAGCCAGGGACGTCAAACAGCGGGTGTGTCAGTGACAAAAGAGTGATTGACAAAATGAGTCAGAGGAAAACAACTTGCAGTTTGGACATTGATGAAGCGGTGGGTGATGGTTTCATCAATGAATATGGACAGTTGGTGGGTAAATATTGCGAATTGGATGAATCGTTGTGGTTGGGCTTACCTGATGAAAATTTTGCCCTTAGTCAATAAGGGCTACTTCTATATTTGCAGGTGGAGGGAGCTCTTTGCCGTATCATGGTTTTCATTGTAGTAAGTTTCTACTTAAGGAATCGTGTATACCGTTTTTTCTTATTGTTTTAACTTGCTATCTTGAGATATGAAGAAAAATACGGCACTTCTTTTGTTAGTCCAAGTCACTAACTTGTAGTATTTTGTTAATACATGAAATACAGGGAGTAGATATCATTAATGTAATTCCTGCTGGAAGTTTTTTATGGGTCGAAAAAACTCCTTATGTTTTCAGCAAATGAGTAAAGTTGCGTACGTTCGCCTCACCCTGTCGTTTTACGCTGCCATAGACGCCTTTGGCATTGTTAAATATTCTTGCAGGCTGTTTAATTGATGGGAAAATCGTACAATATGTCTAGATAATGGAACTGCAAGCTTTCATGAAGAGGCTATGAATTCAGTTTTATTTAACTTTGCTATCCCGATTATTTAGCCAATGTTTTTGTTACCTACATAAATGAGGATGTTAATAACTTTTTGTGCATCTACTATAAATGATTTCGGTGTGGAAAGAGGGTTGACATATACACAACCTTAAGCGTGTGTTTGAAATTGTTTTCAGATGACCCGACTTTTAGTGCCATAATGATGTGGACAATAGTACTCCATAATGTTAGATTTCAGTGGTTACAGGGATATTTGTGGGGGAGGAGAGCCTCCTCGAATCCTCGGGGTGTTGAGGAAACTGGAGAAGGTCGGTGGGAAGCGAGGGTTATTTCAAAGCAGTAAGATTGGCATCATCAGTGATCCTCGGCGAGTTCAGTAAGTTAGACGACCAATATGAAGAAATGCCTGAAGATGGAGCTATGTCAGATATGGTGGTCGTGTTACTCACCCGACTACCGGGATAAAACTTGGATGGGTTATTAGTCTTCTTACCTAACCATCAGAGAGGCCAATCCATAAAATCGCAGATTTTGACAGGAAGTCTGACTCTAAGAAGAAGGCCAAGCTTGTTATTACTCTCCAACGACACTATGGTTGATGTTCCATTTAATCGAATATTGAGCCGGGTAATGTGTCGAACTTTGATAAAGCACTTAGGTTAGGGACAATCAATGAATACGAGCAGTTACTGAGCGAGTTTAGCGTCCACAACACTGCTGAAGTGAAGACCGTTGTTGAAAAGTTTGCGACATTGAACTCGTATCTTCTAGTTTTAGCCGGTGTTCTTAGAGCCCCCAAAATAGAAGAAAGACAGGGAAAAGAATGCTAAGGTTAATCCTTGTGGGTTTACCTTGCCAGCTCTAGCAATTCAGTCCCTAAGTTTTGGACAATTGTATTTCCAAGTCTTTGAGATTTGAGTATTTTATGCACATATTACTCTTATTTTATTTTACAAACACACATGTTTGTTAATCATTTATCTATTTTCTTTTACTTTGTTTATTTATTAGCTTTGACTATATTGACGGATTTAAACCTCATTGAGTTCAGATGATGATTGATATTAGCGGACCACGACTTATCTTAGGACTAAGGCTTTGTTGTTGTTGTTGTAGATTACTCTTTCCACTCATTTGCTTACCTTTACTTTTGGAATAGAGACCAAATACTCCGTAATAACTAAGATACCATTTGTGGTTGTACTAAGTGGATCACAAGTGGACAATAGTATTCTTGAGTTTTAAAAAACCCTTCTTAATACATAAAGGTTAACAAATGAACGAACACTCCAAAATTGAAAAAAAGAAAACAAATGATCGACGAAAGGGAGTATAAATTTTAATTTTTCTCGCTGAATAGATGTGTGAAAACGACAAAGGAAGCGATTACATTAAAACGCAAGACAAATTAACAAATGGTTGTTCTCGCTTAAGTCTTAATACACAAAATTTTATTTAAGACAACATTTTCCATCTTAAGTTAAAGACGGGTCTAGTAGTTAGAATAACAAAAGCAGTTACGGAAAAACAAAATATTCGTCTTACATGCAAAAGTCAGGGTGATATTTAACCCGTTTTATTGTAAGACGGAACTTACAATTCTCCTCCGTGTGAGCCTATAATACACGGTTTTCGGTATTTTGTGGCCCCGGGTAAAAAATGACAGTAAATCACACGAACATTTTATTGGCTCATATAAAACTCCCACGCAAATTTGGAGCATAAACGGAGGAGATTTGAGGGTGTCGGTAAGCGATAAACGTTTTTCGAAGGTACCTCTAATTATCGTGAAAATGGATAAATACATGTTATCTGTTGGTTTAATCGAACAGGGTAACTACTAACACGGCCCAGGATATGTGGTACAAAATTCATGATAAAACGAAACATGACCTAGTACGACCTCCCGAACGGCCCAAATTGCAGCCTATATAATACACGGTTTTCAGTATTTTGTGGCCCTAGGTTAGAAACGGCAGTAAATCACACAAACATTTCATTAGCTCTGGTAAAGCTCCCACGCAAATTTTGAGCATAAACGGAGGAGATTTGAGGGTGTCGGTATGCGATAAACGTTTTTCGAGGGTAACTCGGTTTATCGAGAAAATGGATAAATACGTGTTATCGGATGGTTTAATCGAACATGGTAACTTATACAACGGCCTAGGACACGTGGTACAAAAATGAAACGTAGCTCAGTACGACCTCCCAAACGGCCCAAATTACAGCATATAATACACGGTTTTCGGTATTTTGTGGCCCGGGTCAGAAATGGCAGAAATCACACAAACATTTTATTGGCTCAGATATAACTCCCACGCAAATTTTACGATAAACGTTTTTCGGAGGTACCTATGTTTATCGTGAAAATGGATAAATACTTGTTATCTGATGGTTTAATCGAACAGGGTAACTACTAACACGGCCAAGGATATGTGGTACAAAATTCATGAGAAACTGAAACGCAGCCCAGTACGACCTCCCGAACGGCCCAAATTGCAGCCTATAATATACGGTTTTTGGTATTTTATGGCCCCGGGTCACAAATGGCAGTAAATCACACACACATTTTATTGGCTCAGATAAAGCTCCCACGAAAATTTTGAGCATAAACGGAGGAGATTTGATGGTGTCGGTAAGCGATAAACGTTTTTCGGAGGTACCTCTGTTTATCGTGAAAATGGATAAATACTTGTTATCTGTTGCTTTAATCGAACAGGGTAACTACAAACACGGCCCAGGATATGTGGTACAAAATTCATAAGAAAATGAAACATGACCTAGTACGACCTCCCGAACAGCCCAAATTGTAGCCTATAATACACGGTTTCGGTATTTTGCGACACCGGGTCAGAAATGACCGTAAATCACAAAAAACATTTTTTTTTTCAGATAAACCTTCCCCAATAATTTTGAGCATAAACGGAGGAGATTTGATGGTGTCGGTATGCGATAAACGTTTTTCGGGGGTAACTCGGTTTATCGAGAAAATGGATAAATACGTGTTATCTGATGGTTTAATCGAACATCGTAACTTCTACCACGACCCAGAACACGTAGTGCAAAAATCGTGAGAAACTGAAACGAAGCCCAGTACAACCTCCCGAACGGCCCAAATACACGGTTTTCGGTATTTTATGGCCCCGTCTCAGAAATGGAAAAATATCACACAAACATTTTATTGGCTTATATAAAGCTTCCACACAAATTTTGAGCATAAACGGAGGAGATTTGATGGTGTCGGCATGCGATAAACGTTTTTCGGAGGAAACTCAGTTTCTCGTGAAAATGGATAAATTCTTGTTATCTGTTGGTTTAATCGAACATGGTAACAACTAACACGGCCCAGTATATGTGGTAAAAAAAGTCATTAGAAATTGAAACATGACCTAGTACGACCTCCCAAACGGCCCAAATTGCAGCCTTATAATAAACGGTTTTCGGTATTTTGCGGCACCGGATCAGAAATGACTGTAAATCACAAAAACATTTTAATTTCTCAATTAAAGCTTCCACACAAATTTTGAGCATAAACGGAGGAGATTTGAGGGTGTCGGTATGCGATAAACTTTTTTCGGGGGTAACTCGGTTTATCGAGAAAATGGACAAATACGTGTTATCTGATGGTTTAATCGAACATGGTAAGTTCTACCACGGCGCAGGACACGTGGTACAAAAATTATGTGAAACTGAAACGCAGCCCAGTACGATCTCCCGAACGGCCCAAATTACAGCCTATAATACACGGTTTTAAGTATTTTATGGCCCCGGGTCAGAAATGGCAGTAAATCACACAAACATTTTATTGGCTAAGATAAAGCTCCCAGGCAAATTTTGAGCATAAATGGAGGAGATTTGAGGGTGTCCGTATGCGATAAACGTTTTTCGGGGGTAACTCGGTTTATCGATAAAATGGGTAAATACGTGTTATCTGATGGTTTAATCGAACATGGTATTTTCTACCACGACCCAGGACACGTGGTGCAAAAATCGTGAGAAACTGAAACGCAGCCTAGTACGACCTCCCGAACGGCCCAAATTACAGCCTATAATACACGGTTTTCGGTATTTTGTAGGCCCGGGTCAGAAATGTCAGTAAACCACACAAACATATCATTAGCTTAGATAAATCTCCCACGCAAATTTTGAGCATAAACAGAGGAGATTTGAGGTTGTCGGCATGCGAAAAACGTTTTTCGATGGTAACTCAGTTTATCAAGAAATGGATAAATACGTGTTATCTGATGGTTTAATCGAACATGGTAACTTTTAAAATGACCCAGGACACGTGGTACAAAAATCGTGAGAAACTGAAACACAACCCAGTACGACCTCCTGAACGGCTCAAATTACAGCCTATAATACACGGTTTTCAGTATTTTGTGGCCCCGGGTCAGAATTGGCAGTAAATCACACAAAACATTTATTAGATCAGATAAAGCTCCCATGTAAATTTTGAGCATAAACGGAGGAGATTTGAGGGTGTCAGTATGCGAAAAACGTTTTTCGGGGGTAACTCGTTTTATCGAGAAAATGGATAAATACGTGTTATCTGATGGTTTAATGGAACATGGTAACTTCTACCAAGGCCCAGGACACGTGGTACAAAATTCGTGAGAAAATGAAACATGACCCTATACGACATCTTGAACGGCGCAAATTGCAGCCTATAATACACGATTTTTAGTATTTTGCGGCACCCGGTCAGAAATGACTGTAAATCAGAAAAATATTTTTTTTTATCAGATAAAGCTTCCACACAAATTTTGATTATAAACGGAGGAGATTTGAGGGTCCCGATATGCGATAAACGTTGTTTGGGGTAACTCGGTTTACCGAGAAAATGAATAAATACGTGTTATCTGATGGTTTTATCGGACATGGTAATTTCTACCACGGCCCAAGACACGCATTACAAAAATCATGAAAAACTGAAACGCAGCCCTGTAACACCTGCCGAACGGCCTAAATTACAACTTATATTACACGGTTTTGAGTATTTTGTGGCCCCGGGTCAGAAATGGCACTATATCACACAAACATGTTATTAGCTCAGATAAAGCTCCCACGCAATTTTGAGCATAAACAGAGGAGATTTGAGGGTGTAGGTATGCGATAAACGTTTTTCGGAAGTACCTTTGTTTATCGTGAAAATGGATAAATACTTTTTATCTGTTGGTTTTATCGAACAAGATAACAACTAACACAACGCAGGACACGTGGTACAAAATTCGTGAGAAAATGAAACATGACTCTATTTGACCTCCCAAACGGCCCAAATTGCAGCCTATAATACACGGTTTTCGGTATTTTGTGGCCCCGGGTCAGAACTGGCAGTAAATCACCCAAACATTTTATTGGCTCAGATAAAGCTTCCACACAAATTTTGAGCATAAACGGAGGAGATTTGAGGGTGTCGGTATGCGAAAAACGTTTTTTAGAGGTATCTCTGTTTATCGTGAAAATGGATAAATACTTGTTATCTGATGGTTTAATCGAACATGGCAACTACTAACACGGTCCAGAATATGTGGTACAAAATTCATGAGAAACTGAAACGCAGCCAAGTACGACCTCCTGAACGGCCCAAATTGCAGCCTATAATATAGGGTTTTCGGTATTTTATTTCCCCAGATTTTTCTAACTTAACCTAATTCCTCACTAGCCTCCATCTCATCTAACATCACACAAACAGACAAAAGTTGACTGTAACTTTTGACATAAACACAAATCAAAAGTTAACAGTAATTTTTGATAACTTCTAGCAACACAAGGGTATTTCTCGGAGCATCTTGGGTGCAACGATTAGGAGGATATCTACCTTGATATCTCTGTTCTTTACGCCAATTGCTAGGACCGAAGGTTGATTTCTAAACCTTTTCTTTGTTTTCGTTTATGACTCGATAATCAAATTATTACTTTTCGTTATAATCCTATTATAATTGTATTGTGGTAATACCGATTTCCCACAAATGGTATCAGAGCATAGGCCACGAAATTGTTTTAATTTGATTTCATAAACCGAAAATGTTTTCATCCGCTGTGTGTTTGACTCGATCGAGGACTTTAGTGTCTCGATCGAGCAGTTTTTGTGTATGTTTGTCTCGATCGTTGGCTTTATTTGCTCGATCGAGCTGTTTTCTAAAAGTGTTGGTCGATCGAGTACTTGATGTTGCTCGATCGAGCAGTTTTGCTGAATTGTTTGGTCGATCGAGGGATTTACTTGCTCGATCGAGCAGTTTGTCAAAAGTTTTGGTCGATCGAGTGTTTTTATACTCGATCGTGGTCCCTGTTTGTCGACTAGGAAGAATTAGTCGATCGAGAGACTATATTGTTTAATTTCTTCTCGATCGAGTACTTTACAGAATCGTATTTCCTTTCGTGTTCGTTTTCATTTAGATTTATTTTGTTATTTTAATCTGTTAAAATAACATAGAATAGATTTGTAGATGTTTTAATTTAATTAAGATTAGATTAAAATGAAAATGAAAATGATGTTGAATGAGTTTATCATTTGAAAGGATATTAATTTTTCCCTTTTTGTCGATAAGGACCGTTTTGCTGAAAAACCTTTTTGCCGAAAATTTTGATGAAAAATTTTTGTTTTTCGTGTTCCAGTTTTTGGCCTTTAATTGTACATCAATCGGATTGTGTATAATTAATGTGAATCGGTTCACATATGCTTAATATCTTACATTTTAAAGCAGTTTGAAATGTTTAGGATAGTTTATTTTATCAGTAAAATGAATCGGGATTGTAATTGATGTGGGTAATTAAAGAATTACCACATAATTATAATCTATGTTGGATTGGTGGTTTGGATAATAAAACATCGTAATAACTGTATTATGTCTTGCATGTTTTATTTTAGTTGATGCTTTTATAATGTGTTTGGATTGATTGAATGGATTTTAACGTTTTTACAATCAGTTGTAACTTAGTGTGGCCTTAGTAGATTGTGTTACCGTAATGATGGTAACATAGTCTTGGATGTATTTTGAGATCTCGAATCTCCATTATTTTTAGTTTTGGGTTTTGAAATTAGTTTGTAATAAATAGGATCTATGTAATTTTATTTGTTGTAATTTCAAAGAAGACTAAAGATGGAGATTGGAGCTCACTCCCGCTGCATGGACCAAGAAGGGTGATAAAGTCAAGCTTCGAGGGTCCAATCTGTTGGATTCCGAGTTGTATTTTATTCTTTTTGGTAGGATAGGCCACACTAGGACATGTTTTTTTTTACGTTTTTCTTTCTCGTTTGGTTTCCATCACATGATAGATATAATTGCATCATATTCCGCCTAAACCAAACCACCTAATAAAATGCATGTAAAATGATTCATATAGGTTGAATATTTTAATCATGGACATACAGATGTCACTCGCTTTTAGGGCCATCACCTTAGTTAAATCATTCTCGAGTTGCTAGACATTCGTTCACTTAAAATGAATTTAAGTTAAGATGATGGGACCTTCCCCTATAAATTAAAATTGAGACTAGTCTTTATAGGGAAAACTACTATGAGCCCCTTCTTCGTCGGAAGTCATAATATGACCCCTTCTACGTTGGGTAAGTAGTGAGTGTTGACCTATTTTATCTCAACATTATAGTACGAGTAATATCTCGTGATTATGATGGACTATAGATAGAATTTACAGAAATTTATCGACCAGGAATTCTAAAAGTAGAATTAGCCAAGAGGTTGGCTTATCAATTTACAGAAATTGAGTCTTGGGATCATTTATATAATTCTTGAGGGAGGTCAATTGTATAAATGCATGAGTCATCGAATTAAACAGTTTTTCATTAGACTCAAATTTAAAACGATGAAACTTATCATATTTATTTTCTTTTTCCACAGTCAATATTCAGATATAAACTGCTAATAACAAATGGCTGGCCATACTGATGACCCAATGCCAAGTGCCACGCTCGGACGTGAGTCCTGGCTTAAGATGTTCATGGACACTATGAATCAGTCAACGCGACTGAAGAATAACGGGTCCAACTTTGCGGACTGGGAGGCGGCATTACGGAATGCTGCCATTGCTGACGGTAAGCTCGAGTACTTGACTAAGCCACTACCGCCAAACCCAGGCCCCAATGCAGAAGCAAATGAATCACTTGCTTATATTGATTTCGTAATGGAGGCGGGTGCGATAAAGAACGTACTCATCTTTTCAATGGAATCTAATTTGCAAAGACGATTCATTGCCCAAGGTGCAAACAAGATTTTCACCACGCTCTCTAACGAGTTCTCGAAAGCTCCGAGGATCGTTAGCTATGAGCATACCTGTCGCTTCTTTGAAGCGAAACTCCAGAGGGGCCAAGCAGTTAGCCCACACATTCTTGACATGATTGAGAATGTCGAGAAACTGGAGGCACTTGGTTGCAAAATCGATGAGAAGATCGTCATAGACCGCGTTCTTCATTCACTTCATGATGGTTTTGCCATTTTCAGGGCAAATTACTATATGAATGATATGAAGAAGAGTCTTCATCAGCTCCACTCACTCCTTGTACAGACAGAGAGTGATCTGAAATTGAGTGGGAGTCTGAAACAGGACGTTCTCATGATTGGCAACAAGGGCAAAGGTATGGGCAAGGCTAAGGCAAACCTAGCTGTAGGGAAGCCGAAATTCAAAAAGCCAGGGCAAGGCAAGAGTGGGCCTGGTGAGTCTAGCGGTAGCTCACAAGGCAAGACAAAGAGCGATGAAGGTAACGTGGAGTGCCACCATTGCCACAAGCTTGGGCATTGGAGGAGGAACTGCCTCGTGTACCGAGAGGACATTAAAGCAGGCCGCGTCTCTCCTGTTGGTATGTCTTCTTCTTTTATTCATATGATTGAGATCAACCATGCAAGTTTCGGAACTTGGGTACTAGATACTGGTTGTGGTTCTCATCTGTGCAATCATTTGCAGGGCCTAAGAAACATCACAACTCTCGCAAGGGGTGATGTGGACCTGCGAGTGGGGAATGGAGCAAGAGTAGCTGCCGTTTCAGTGGGAACATATGTAATCCAACTCCCGAGTGGATTTGAGTTATTTCTGAATAACTGTTACTATGTACCCAGTTTATCTAAAAACATTATTTCAGTTTCCGTACTTGATAAGGACGGCTTTTCGTTTGTAATAAAGGATAATAGCTGTATTTTCTCTTTAAACGAAATGATTTATGGTAAAGCAGTTTCCATGAATGGGATTTATGTTTTAGATCAAACCACAGATATAATGCATGTGAGTAGTAAGAAAGCAAAGGTTGGTGACAAAGATCAAACCTATTTATGGCATTGCCGTATGGGACACATAAATGAAAAACGCGTGAAGAAGCTCATTGATAATGGGACTATCTCCCCATTTGACTATGAATCTTTTGGCACGTGTGAATCATGTCTCATAGGCAAAATGACTCGAATTTCCTTCAAAGGTGTTGGAATGCGCGCTGCTGACCTATTAGGACTCATACATACTGATGTGTGTGGACCTATGTCAATCAACGCTAGAGATGGCTATAGATATTTTATCACTTTCACGGACGATTTGAGTAGATATGGATATGTCTACTTAATGAAGCATAAAAGTGAGTCCTTTGACAAGTTCAAGGAATTCCAGAATAAGGTTGAAAACCAGCTGGATAGAAAGATTAAAGCACTACGTTCGGATCGTGGTGGCGAATATCTTTCGAAGGAGTTTGATCGACACCTTAAAGACTGTGGTGTAGTACTACAGTTAACTCCACCTGGAACACCACAATTGAATGGTGTGTCCGAACGGAGAAATCGAACATTACTTGATATGGTTCGGTCCATGATGAGTCACACGGTTGTACCTGATTCATTGTGGGGTTATGCTCTTTTGTCAGCTGCTCTAATACTTAACCGAAGTCCGTCTAAAGCTGTAGACAAGACTCCATATGAATTATGGAAGGGAACGGTCCCTAACTTGTCCTTTATTCGGGTTTGGGGCTGCGAGGCTTATGTCAAGTGGAGACCTGACGATAAGCTCGGCCCACGATCGGTCAAGACCTACTTTATTGGTTATCCAAAAGGGATGTTTGGTCATTACTTTTACTCGCCTACCGAACATCGAGTTTTTGTTGCGGCTAGTGCGACGTTCTTAGAGACAGAATTTCTCGAGAATAGGACAAGTAATGGAACCTTCGAACTGTCGGAGATTCAAGAACCAACAACCGAGCAACCAATGGAGGAAACTGTTCCTTCATCATCAGCTGCGGCAAATATTCCTTTGGAACCTAGGAGGTCGGGTAGACACTCTATTCCTCCAGACAGATACATTGGTATGGTCGAGGAGAATGATAGTGATGACGTTTTACTCCTTGAGAGTAACGAACCCGCTACCTATAAAGGTGCTGTGACCTGTTCCGACTCTAAGCTATGGCTTGATGCCATGCAATCCGAGATGGACTCTATGTATGAGAATGACGTATGGGATCTGGTTGACTTACCTGATAAGGTTCGGCCTCTTCAGTGCAAATTGCTTTACAAAATAAAGCATTCTGTAGAAGGACAACCAGATACCTACAAGGCACGACTAGTGGCAAAGGGTTTCACTCAAGTGCAAGGATTGCACTATGATGAAATTTTTGCACCCGTAGTTATGCTGCGTTCCATTCGGATAATCTTAGCGCCATTTGCCGCGTTCATGACTATGAAATTGCAGATGGTTGTGAAAAAGATTCTGAACGGTTATTGAGGAGGGTTGTACATGGTGGGTACACCCGACCGGTTTCATGATCCTAAAAATCCTAAGAAGGTATGCAAGCTTAAGCGTTCCATCTATGGACTTAAGCAGGCTTCTCGGAGTTGGAATCATCGTTTCGACCAGGTGATAAAAGAGAATGGAGTTACTCGATCGGTCGAGGAACCATGCTTATATATCAAGTCGAGTGGGAGCAAGATTGTCTTCCTAATATTGTATGTTGATGACATACTCTTGATTGGGAATGACATACCTCTCTTAACTTCGGTAAAGGTTTGGTTAAAGAACCATTTCCAGATGAAAGATCTGGGCCAGGCACAAAGAATTTTGGGGATCCGTATCTACAGAGATAGATCACGACGGATGTTATCCCTCAGTCAGGAGTCTTATATAGATAAGATTCTTGAGAGGTTAAGCATGACCAACTCCAAGAAGGGGAACCTTCCAATGATTTCTGGGATGCAATTGAGTAAAGCTCAGGCACCAAAGACATCGGAAGAGGTCGAGCGCATGAGTCGGGTTCCTTATGCATCCGCTATAGGATCGATCATGTATGCCATGATATGCACACGTCCAGACGTGGCATATGCATTGAGTATGACGAGTCGGTACCAAGGCAATCCAGGTGAAACACACTGGATGGCTGTTAAGAATATCCTTAAGTACCTACGGAAGACTAAGGATTGGGTATTGACTTATGGAGGTGACACTGAGCTATGCGCAATCGGTTACGCAGATGCTAGCTTCCAAACGGATCGAGATGACTCGAAATCTCAGTCTGGATTCGTTTTTACTCTTAATGGCGCTGCGGTCAGCTAGAAAAGCTCCAAACAAAGTGTTATAGCAGATTCATCTTTAGAACTGACTGAGTCCGATACTATGCTGTCTGTCAAGGCTGCGAAAGGAAGTATATGGATGCGTCATTTTTCTTACAAGGCTAACTTTAGTTCCTAGTTTCGGATACCCGATCACCATCTATGTGATAATAGTGGTGCCATCTTCCAGGCTAAGGAGCCTAAGTCAGCAACAAGTCTAGGCATGTACACGGAAGGCTCCGAGATTACGTGGAGCAAAGGAGATATGATTATACAAGAATTGCTACGGATGATCAACGTGCAGATCCGTCTCTATCACTAACCATTGAGATATGATAAGCATGAAGGGCACGTTATTTCCATGGGAATCAAACGTGTTCCTGAGTTGTATTAGTTGTTTTATATGGATTAGACACCTGTATCTTTTTCATAAAACTATCTATGAAATCATCGTTTTGTTTTATATTTTGTTTTTTCATGTGGGTTGTACTGACAACATTGAACACCACAAAGTGAACTGAATTACATTATATTTGTTTTGGTTCGTAATCGCCTACATGAGCTGATAACTCTGGCAATTATTCTGTGAAGTCGATTGATGGTGGGTTCAACGAGCCATAAGTCAAACAGTTGACTGATCGATCACATATGCGAGTTATAATGATACCTCGCAGGACATTTTGTGACAACGTTATGGAGTCCTAAATGTTTCAGAACATTAGATGCCAGGTCGTGGATAGGACGTCCATAGTGTTCCTAGAGTCGATTCTTTTGACTGTCGACTGTCTCTTGAGATTAAGGCAGTTTTTGGGTGACTGTAGAGTCTATTGATCGAATACGAAAGAGGGGGGGTGAATTGAGTATTAAAAACTAGCCCCACTTTTTCGATTTATATGATATGTAATTAATTATTTGATCTTATGAATTAAAATCAACTAATTAATTAATCAAAGTAAGCACGAATAACGAAATAATGAAAAGTAAAGAGATAAGAGAGAGGCACACGATTTTTGAAGTGGTTCAGTTTCACACGTTGAAACCTACGTCCACTATTCTCGATTAATAATTTTTAGTACCTTTCTACGGATTACAAAAATTACCAACCCACTCGTATAATCAACACTATGATTATAACTGAAGGTGAGTATCGCTAAATACTCTATACTATCTTACGCTAATAAGAAAGTACAATATAACTCACACAAATTCTCGTTAAAGAATTGTAAGCTTATAATGATGTACTATTATCCAATAACGTATTTCACTCAAGCGATTGATAATAATTGATGCACGACTCTTTTAAAAACAAACTCTAAAAATAATAAATATTTGCTCAAAGGTTTGCTTTTAAAACGATTTTGGAAAATCAACACAGGTAAAATAAATAGTCGTGTAAAGTATGTGTATTTCGTGTGTCTTTGCAATAAATATGTGAATGAGTATTTATAGTAGTAGAATCATAGAAGATCTAAAACCCTAGTATAATATTTAATAAAGATACTTATCTTATCATAAAATAATATTTGCTTATCTTTTAGAAATATGTTTATCTCAAAATATTATTTGGTTTATCTTATAGAAATATATTTATCTTAATATCTCAAAATATTGTTGTAAAGATATAGTAGAATCCTAGATTAGGTAAACTAGAGAAACAAGCCTAAGGAGGCTGGATTCACCTAGCTCACGAAACCCTAGGAGGCACGCATCCCTAGGTGGCACAAAGCTAGGTTTTCACGAAAACCTAGATGGCTCAACCACTAGGTGGGCTAATTAGGTTAACAACAAATTGAGATAGAATATATTAGAAACCCTAGGTAGCATGACAACCCATAAGTTGTATTACTAACCAATAGAATCTCATAAATATATTCTCTAATAAAACTTTTGATAAATATAAAAATACTCTTTCACTCTTGAAAACATTTCAAAACATTTTATTTCCAAAATCATGCATCAATACTTTATCATCCAAAGTCATAGACTAAAGCTATAACTTTTGAACATAAAATCTCTCGAATGGAATAGTTACCGAATGACGACCTATACTATCTAATCTTCACAAAGATCTTCAGTATACGGATCATCTCTTCATCTTGATCACAAAGTCCCTCCATCTCGAGTCTTGTGTAGTATTATGTAGATCTGATGCAGCAGGAGCTCACCCAAGGGGTCTTGATGATCAAACCACATACAAGACAAGCTTGACCCCTCAGATGGAAGCTCGAGTTACAAGGTCTAAACAACAAGCTATGACAAGTCAAGAGCAAGCCAAGCCAAGCCACCCCAATGAAGAAGACAGTCCAGGGTTCAATAGCCCATGCCCACCCCCAACACAACCCACATTTCCCACACAAAACAGAAACAGAGCCATTCAGGCCCAGACAGACCAGTTAACAAACCATGCATCTAGGAGGTACACCAGAGCATCCCAACCACCCCCACCATGGCCTACCATCAAGCCAACCCACTAAGCTACAAGTTTGTCCAGGACAAATCCTTTTGAAGTCTAGTAAAAACCCATGAAACAGACACCCCAAGTTAGAGTCCAGCAAACCCATTAAAAACAGAGAAAGTACAAGGCAGCTTGTGGTTTCCTTTGTTTAAGTCAACTTGTCCTCGTCCAAGGCAGGTCTTATCTATGTTCTAAATAGAGTAGGGAGTCCCAAGGAGCAGCAACACATCCAGGCAAAGCAACAAGGCAACAAGAACAACAGATTTCCATTTCAGGAAAACTCCAAAACTGCTTTATTTGCTTTGTGTTCAGTCTGTTTTTTGTGTCTTGTGTCTGTTCTTTATAGTTGTTGAGCTCGTCCTATTATGAGGCTCTTAATTAGTGTCAGTAGTAGTAGTTTGAATCCTAAGTTGGCCCTTGGATGATCTGTGCATCCAATGGCTCACAAGTTATCAGCCCCTCTATATAAAGAGGTCTTGTATGTTTGTTTGAGTAGACTTTGATGAATGAATGAACTTTGAGAAATCCCTCAAAACTATCAAACTTGTGCTAAGAGCTGTAGTTTGAAGCAAGCCTGATACATCTTCAAGGTGTTTGATCAGTGCCTTGTATTGTGAGTCAAGTTATATCTGTGCATTGCTGTGATTAACTTACTTGCTGTTGAGTCTAGTCTAGGGTGTTTGTGCTTTGCTGTAACACTTGAAAACTGTCTCTAAACTAGTCTTTGAGTCCTTTTCTCTTGTGCCTTGCTGTAGAGGATTGTCTCCAAGTCATATCCCTTGTATCTTTCAGCTAAAATAACTCACAATCCCTAAAACAACACCCCTTGTTACTTGATATTGTATTCAGTTTGAGTCAAGCTAATCAAGTCACTTAAAACTTGTGAACCTTAGTAGTTTACACTCCAAATTGGTTATCAGAGCTTTGGTTGAGAGTCTTAGTGAGTTCATTTTCCCTAACTACATTTAAAAACACAAAAATAGCCCAATGAGTGAAGAGAGACTAGCAGGAGTAGAAGCAAGGATGGAGGATCTGGCTGGGATTGTAACCACCCTAACCAGAACCTTGGACCAGGTTATAGGCAACCATTTGCTTGCTGGAGGAAGAGGTAGAGGTCGTGGAAGAGGCCAAGGAGGAGGCAGAGGAAGGCCACCTGATGATGAAGAGTATCCAGACTCAGATGACTCAACAAGAAGCAGAGCTTCCATCCACAGGAACACAGACAAACATCTTAAGGTAGATATCCCTGAGTTTTCTGGTAGTCTTAATCCTGATGACTTATTAGAATGGCTTAGAGAAGTAGAAAGGATCTTTGAGTACAAGGGATACAATGATTCCAAGTCTTTTAAAGTAGCCATCCTTAAACTGAAAGGGTATGCTTCCCTTTGGTATGAGACTATGAAAGGGTTAAGGGCTAGGGAGGGTAAGGAACCCATCAAGTCTTGGACTAAACTGAAAAAGAAACTGTTAGACAAATTTGTTGCTAAGGATTACACCCAGGATCTGTTTATCAAGTTATCTAAGTTGAAACAAGGAGACAAACCTGTTGAATCTTATCTGAGGGAGTTTGAACAACTCACCTTACAATGTGATATAAATGAGAAACCTGAGCAAAGGATTGCTAGGTACTTAGAGGGTCTAGATAAGAACATTGCTAACAAGGTTAGGATGCAACCTCTGTGGTCATTTGATGATGTTGTCAACCTATCTCTGAGAATTGAGAAGATAGGGAAGACTAAGCCTGCTACACCAAAACCTGTTAGGCCTTTTCAAACCAGACCTTATAGTGGGTTTAGATCAATGGATACCCCTAAGACAGCACCCCCACCTACCTTAGACAAGGGTAAGGGCATCATGGGTCAAAAGCCAAGCACTTCATTGACTGAGAACAGAATTAGGTGCTTCCAATGTCAAGGCTATGGACATTTCAGGAAGGATTGCCCTTCTAAGAAGACCTTAACTATAATGGAAGTTGAGGCTTGGGAGAAAGAGGGTCTAGTTGAGTATGAGAGGGATGAGCCTGAGGTTGAAGAAGTGGTGAGTGAGGAAGAAGAGTCTAGTCAGGAGGCAATAGTGGCACTCCCTGACACAGGCCACAGCTTAGTCCTATGGAGAGTAATGCATTCACAACAGATACCTTTGGAGGAGGATCAAAGGTCCCTCATTTTCAGGAGCAGATGTACCATACAAGGGAGGGTTTGTAACCTTATTATAGATGGAGGTAGTTGTACCAATGTGGCTTCTGTTACTATGGTTGATAAGCTGAAGTTGAGCACTCAAGATCACCCTCACCCCTATAAGTTGAGATGGCTGAGTAAGGGAGCAGAGGTTAAGGTGGATAAGCAATGCATGGTCCCTTTCTCCATTGGCAGTGTGTACAAGGATGAAGTATTGTGTGATGTGGTTCCAATGGATGCCTGTCACTTGCTATTAGGAAGGCCATGGGAGTTTGATAAAAGCTCCATACACCAAGGAAGAAGCAATACCTATTCTTTCAAGCATGGGAGCAGGAAGGTGACATTAGCCCCCTTGCCACCACACCAGAAGAGCTATGGGAGTCCAAGTATGGCTGAGGATTGAGTGGAGTTGTATTTCTATCTGAGTCAGCAATGGTCAAGGAGTGTAGTGAGGAGCAACCTATAGTAATGCTGCTATCAAAAGAAGTTCAGGAAGAGGAGTCTAAGGTGATCCCTGCAGATGTTAAGCCCCTCATTGATCAGTTCAAGGAAGTGTTTCCAGAGGAACTTCCTGATGGCTTACCCCCTTTGAGAGGGATTGAACACCAAATAGACCTTGTGCCAGGGTCGGTACTACCTAATAGACCAGCCTACAGATGTGATCCTAAGGCTACACAAGAGCTACAAAAGCAAGTTGGAGAGTTGATGAGTAAAGGGTTTGTAAGGGAGTCATTAAGCCCTTGTGCTGTGCCTGCATTGTTGGTTCCTAAGAAGGATGGGACTTGGAGGATGTGCATAGATAGCAGGGCTATCAACAACATCACAGTCAAGTATAGGTTCCCTATACCTAGGCTTGATGACATGTTGGATGAGCTAAGTGGCTCAAGGTTCTTTTCTAAGATTGACTTGAGGCAAGGTTACCATCAATTGAGGATCAGAGAAGGAGATGAGTGGAAGACAGCCTTCAAAACAAAGCATGGCCTTTATGAGTGGCTTGTCATGCCCTTTGGCCTATCAAATGCCCCAAGTACCTTCATGAGATTGATGACAGAGGTGCTTAGGCCTTGCCTAGGGAGATTTGTGGTGGTATACTTTGATGATATCCTCATCTACAGCAAGAGCAAGGATGATCATTTGAGGCATCTTGAGGCTGTGTTTGAAATACTTAAGGAGAGCAAGCTCTTTGGGAAGCTTGAGAAGTGCACCTTCATGACTGAGGAAGTCAAGTTTCTAGGATATGTGGTATCTGGTAGAGGCATTTCAGTTGATCAAGACAAGATCATGGCAGTCCAGTCTTGGCCTATCCCTAAGAGTATTACAGAAGTAAGGGGATTCCATGGCTTAGCATCCTTCTACAGAAGATTCATTAAGGACTTTAGCACCATTGCAGCACCTCTCACTGAGTGCATGAAGAAGGGAGAATTCACTTGGACTGAGAATGCTTTACAGGCTTTCAAACACATGAAGAAGCTCTTGTGCAGTGCACCTATCCTAAGATTGCCAAACTTTGATTGCCTATTTGAGGTTGAATGTGATGCAAGTGGAGTGGGAATTGGAGCTGTCCTCATCCAAGAGAAGAAACCTGTAGCCTACTTTAGTGAAAAGCTAAGTGGTGCCAAGCTAAACTATTCTACATATGATAAAGAGTTCTATGCTCTTGTCAGAGCTCTGAGGCATTGGAGTCATTACCTGAAGCCCAAACCTTTTGTCTTACACTCTGATCATGAGGCATTGAAGTACATAGGAGGCCAACATAAGCTCAGTCACAGACATGCTAAGTGGGTGGAGTTCCTTCAATCATTCACCTTTTCTAGCAAATACAAAGAGGGCAAACAGAATGTGGTGGCTGATGCTTTGTCTAGGAGGTACACTCTGTTATCAACTATGGAGCAAAGGGTTCTTGACTTTTAGTTCATGAAGGACATGTATCAAGAAGATCCAGACTTTGCAGAAGATTGGTTAGCACAGAAAGAGGGAACAAGAACCATTGACTCACCATACACTTTGCAAAATGGATTCTTGTTTAAAGGAAACAAGTTGTGTGTCCCCAGAGGATCTTATAGGAACCTATTGATCAAGGAGGTACATGGGAGTGGCCTTGGAGGACACTTTGGGGTTCAGAAAACTGTGGACATACTACAAGATCAATTCCACTGGCCTAAGATGATGGGAGAAGTTCAAATAGTGCTCAGAAGGTGTGGAGTTTGTCAAAAGGCCAAGAGTTCTTTCCAAGCAGGACCTTACACTCCCCTACCAATCCCATGTAGGCCTTGGGAGGATGTTAGTATGGATTTCATAATGGCATTGCCTAGGACAGCAAGAGGGAAGGATTCTATCATGGTGGTTGTGGATAGGTTCAGTAAGATGGCACATTTCATTGCATGCAAGAAGACTGAGGATGCTGTGAGTGTAGCAGAGCTATACCTTGATGAGGTAGTGAGGTTACATGGAGTTCCAAGGACCATTGTGTCTGACAGAGACACAAAGTTTATGAGCCATTTCTGGAGGACATTGTGGAAACTGCTTAACACTAGGTTATTGTTTAGTACCTCCCATCACCCTCAAACTGATGGCCAAACTGAGGTGACTAACAAGACCTTGGGAAGAATCTTGAGGTGTATAGTCAGCAAATCTCTCAAGGATTGGGACTTGAAGTTGGCTCAAGCAGAGTTCTCTTTCAATAGAGCTCCATCAGCAGCCACAGGCCACTCCCCCTTTGAAGTGGTCTATGGTACTAACCCCTTAATGCCTTTGAGTTTGTCTAATGTGTGCAGGTCAGAGGTCCACTATGATGCCAAGAAGAGGGTGGAACAAATGCTAAAACTCCATGAATCAGTCAGAAAGCAAATTGAGAGAGCCAATGATCTATACAAAAGGAATGCCAAGGTTCCTAAGACCAAGAAAGACTTTGCACCAGGAGACCTAGTATGGATCAACCTAAGGAAAGAGAGGTTCCCCTCCAAGAGAAAGAACAAGCTAGAGCCCAGGGCAGATGGTCCTTTTCAAGTCACAGAGAAGATAGGTCCCAATGCCTACAAAATTGATCTACCAGGAGAGTATGCAGTCCATGGAACATTCAATGTGGGAGATCTCAGTCCCTTCTATGAAGACTCTGAGGGGGAGGAAGACATAGGCTTGAGGTCAAGCCCTTTTCAACCTGGGGAGGCTGCAGCAGGAGCTCACCCAAGGGGTCTTGATGATCAAACCACATACAAGACAAGCTTGACCCCTCAGATGGAAGCTCGAGTTACAAGGTCTAAACAACAAGCTATGACAAGTCAAGAGCAAGCCAAGCCAAGCCACCCCAATGAAGAAGACAGTCCAGGGTTCAATAGCCCATGCCCACCCCCAACACAACCCACATTTCCCACACAAAACAGAAACAGAACCATTCAGGCCCAGACAGACCAGTTAACAAACCCTGCATCTAGGAGGTACACCAGAGCATCCCAACCACCCCCACCATGGCCTACCATCAAGCCAACCCACTAAGCTACAAGTTTGTCCAGGACAAATCCTTTTGAAGTCTAGTAAAAACCCATGAAACAGACACCCCAAGTTAGAGTCCAGCAAACCCATTAAAAACAGAGAAAGTACAAGGCAGTTTGTGGTTTCCTTTTGTTTAAGTCAACTTGTCCTCGTCCAAGGCAGGTCTTATCTATGTTCTAAATAGAGTAGGGAGTCCCAAGGAGCAGCAACACATCCAGGCAAAGCAACAAGGCAACAAGAACAACAGATTTCCATTTCAGGAAAACTCCAAAACTGCTTTATTTGCTTTTTGTTCAGTCTGTTTTTTGTGTCTTGTGTCTGTTCTTTATAGTTGTTGAGCTCGTCCTATTATGAGGCTCTTAATTAGTGTCAGTAGTAGTAGTTTGAATCCTAAGTTGGCCCTTGGATGATCTGTGCATCCAATGGCTCACAAGTTATCAGCCCCTCTATATAAAGAGGTCTTGTATGTTTGTTTGAGTAGACTTTGATGAATGAATGAACTTTGAGAAATCCCTCAAAACTATCAAACTTGTGCTAAGAGCTGTAGTTTGAAGCAAGCCTGATACATCTTCAAGGTGTTTGATCAGTGCCTTGTATTGTGAGTCAAGTTATATCTGTGCATTGCTGTGATTAACTTACTTGCTGTTGAGTCTAGTCTAGGGTGTTTGTGCTTTGCTGTAACACTTGAAAACTGTCTCTAAACTAGTCTTTGAGTCCTTTTCTCTTGTGCCTTGCTGTAGAGGATTGTCTCCAAGTCATATCCCTTGTATCTTTCAGCTAAAATAACTCACAATCACTAAAACAACACCCCTTGTTACTTGATATTGTATTCAGTTTGAGTCAAGCTAATCAAGTCACTTAAAACTTGTGAACCTTAGTAGTTTACACTCCACGTTATTGTCGTATGACGGCGGTGATCAACTGATCCCTTTCGGTCACACTTATAGGATGAAATCCAAATAGTAACTAATTGTTTGTATATGATACAGTTAATTTGTCCATTATATATATTCGATATGTACGAGAGTTAATTATTAGAAATTGAGTTGTGAACTCAAATTCGATTAAGTTTATTTTTCAATTATGCGATAATTGACTAATAAATTTATATCTTATTTTAATATGATTAAATAAGATTTAACTTAGTAATTAATCGTTAAATTACTAATTTAGTTGAGGTTTTGAGATAGAGGTAAATAGTTAATTACATTTATAAGGAGTTGTAAAATAAATTATCTAAGCATTGTGGGACCTATTATATATTGATAAAATGGTAAAATATTACTTAAAATGTTAAGTACATATTATTTATTTAATTGTGTATCATATAATTGTTATATGATAAAATTAACACTTAATTATACAAGATCATTAAGCATGTGATTAATAAGTATTTGTGGGACAAATATCAAAAAATCAAAATGGACGATAATAAGGCACTTGTGGCCGGTTATGGCACATGTAGGAAGAAATGATTTTGTTCTATTCTTCTTACACAATTCTCCTTTTGATTGTGACATTACCTACATACTTTAATCATAATAACATTTCCTACACTCCACTTTATTTGCATGTGAATAAATTAAACAAAATAAGAGGCCATTTTGTATGCAATGGTCCGGCCATAGTGGCCTTATAATGAACAATAGTTGTTCATTTTTCATTACTTCATTTTGTGCATTATTCACACTTCTCTCTAAAAACTCTTCCTCTCACTAAAACTCTCATAATACTAATATTTCCTAATGATTACTAGTGTAGTAATATAGTCTAATATTGGTAGTATTATATCTATCTTATTATCTAGTTAATAATAAGGGTAGATTATTTGGTATCATCTTGGTGCAACTTGAAGGAGATCTTCTAGTTTGGAGAGTATTCTTGTTCATCCATATTAATAGCTCAAGAACAACAAGAAGGAGTTCTTGTTGTGCCCATTTAATTTCCATATCAATGTGAGGAAATTTCTTCTTTTATATAAATGTCTTTATATTTGCATGCATGTTACATAGATCATTAAATATTATATTAACAAGTTATTTAGTAACAAATTAGAGGTGTCTAATTAAGGTCAATGGACTTTCACAGATCCCCTGGGATGATTCAATCCTGTCAGAATCTTCCGTATACCAGCACTTTGACAGGCTTCAAAATCATCACATGATGTTCTCATCTCAGCAGGGACCCCCTTTCGGATATATAATTCGTGGGCCCGTCTTTTATCATCAGGATGTCGCTCGGCAATACCTGAGAGGATCTTCCGTATATCCAATGCAGCAGAATTCTGCAGATTTCTTTCAATATATATGTTTCCCCGGCAAAAGTTCGCCTGAGGATAGAGTAAGGCAGATTCTCACATATGATAGCGGTTGGCGAGCTTCATAACGCACCCCATTCAACGCACCCCATTCAAACAGCTGGCGAGCCTTACAACTCACCTCATTCAAAATAAGAATATGCGTCAGGCATGAATTCTTCTTATGTCTGGCGAGCTTTTATATGTAGTCTAATGGACTTTAAACGACCCTCTCCGATGGTCGACAGACTATTAAAATGTTCCCGACGACAGGTCCTTAGTTCAGACCCTTTGAGCCGCCCCGCATTGCCATAGTCGTCAGGTTGTAATATTCGATTGACCCGGTGGCTATGCTTTGACTTTTCCTTTGTCTAAGCCGTAGTCAAAGCAGGGGCTCTATAGATACCTCAGTTCTACACCTTCCGCCAACCACCCAGTGATGATTGGGCCGCATGGTTGGTCAGCGAAACGATTTATGACAATTCTTAAGTTTATCGTCAAGTGATAGCTCAAAAACTTGTGTCTCCCCCTTGGTCGTCATCTATGCACCGCTACGGTCGTTTTGACAGTCATTAGAGTTCATTTGGAGTTTGGGTCGAAAACCGCTTCATTTTTTAGGAAACCATTTTTAAATGCCGAGTCAGAACGCTCTAAAATATTCTGGATATTTATTAAATCTTTAAATTCTATCGTTTTTGGTAAAATATATCTTGTATCTTTTCAAAAGGACGTATAGATCTACCGCAATTCCATAATAGAAACGTGGAAATGTTTCTTCCGCAGAAGGAAACCTTTGGGGAAATAACGCAGCAGGTGCTGCGCCCCTTTGGAAGATCGCGGTTCCTGCTGCGCTCCTTCTCCATCCTGTTTTCTCTAATTTCAAAATATTTTTTTGTCATTTCATTCCAAAGTTTGAGTTATTCCAAAACTCTTCATGTTTTCTTGTATAAAAGCAGAGCTCCTATCTCACTTTTTTGGCACGTGAGTGTTCTGCCCTTTTCTTCTCTCTTTGCACTCTAGAATTTGCTCTAGGCTTTCGACATCTACGTGCCTGATCAATCCACCGCGTAAGCTCAGATCTTTCTAGGTACATGTCACGTTGCATGACCGACCAATTTGATCACTACTCAATCAATTCAATCAATTGATTTAAACCCTTTAACGATGGCACTTTCTACGTACATTCGAGTCGAGCAATCACTAAACGTTAACTTAGTTAATCTTGTTTCGTAAAACATGTAAGTTTGAGGGTTTAAATCCCATCTTTTATTTGTATTTATTTTTTCTTCTCAATTAATGTAAGATTACGTCAAAAGTAAGTTCAAAACCGATTTCAAGACAAAACCCTTATACAAAACCTTTTTTTAGCAGACATACGTCGTGACGAAACGCAGTTGTAGCGGCGCCTCCTTGAAGGATCGCACTGCATGCTGCGCCTCTTCCAGAGGCTGCCCTGCTCTTTTTTTTCTTCTTCTTCCTCCGGTTCCTGCGATTTTGTTCTTTTTATTTTATTTTATTATTTCCTTTTCTTCAATATAATCTTTCATATAAAACGTTTTGTTCTCGACATAAACTCCTAATAGTTCGATATTAGCGGGTTTTTGTCTTTAAGGCAAAATTGGGTCTTGGAGATTCGATTTGTTCATATCAAGTCTCTGGAATTCGTTATTGATACAAATTATAGTATAATTAATATGTTAAACCACTTCTACTCAAGTTGTAGGTCAATAATCAATCGTAAATATACAAAAGAATGTTAAATACTCGCGATTCTGGCTACACTGTCAGAATTCAGGTCAAGAAGAGACGCAATGAGCCTTGCGCCTCTTCCAGAGGACACAGCTGTTGCTGCGCCTGTTCTGGATTGAATTATGTCCCTGAACTTATGTTCTCGCTTTGACGTAGCTTTAATTACGTAATTAACTAACTATTAGTGTAACAACCCGAAAAGTACCCAATTTGCTTAAGCAATAGCTTATGGATACTTTTCAGTAGAACTTAAGTTTTTAATATAGGAATTTTTGTTCCGAGTCGTATTTTGAAATTCCGCGTTCGTATTTGGAATTTTTGAGAGATTTCATGAAAAGACCGTTTTTGGTCCTCTTTGACTTTTCTTGACTTTTAAACCGTCTTTGACTTTTTCTTGACTTTTTAAAGTCGTCATTGACTTTTTATTTATTTTTAAGTCGTCATAAACTTTTCTTGACTTTTAAGTCATTTTTGACTTTTCTCGACTTTTAAGTCAACTTTGACTTTCGTTGACTTTTCCCGACTCGTCTTGCGATTTTGAAGACCGAAATTTTATTTAAAAAAATTATATTTTTGATTTATTTTTATTTATATTTATTATGATTTATCATAATTTACTATAATTATTTTGAATTTATTCGGAATTTAAAGAATAACTTTTACGGTTTTTAATCGAACGTCATTTAACTATTCCCGACGCATCGTAATGCGCGCAACAAAATCGAAACTCGCCTTTGGCATGAGTCACGCGCCCATGTCATCGTTTTCCACTCACATGAGATAGTTTAATTCTTTTGATTAAACTAATAAGAATATCTTAGATATTTTTCTACTTTATCGATCAGTTAACGAAAATTACGCAAAACGCTCGAAATCAGACCCGGAAGTCACCATACCACACGGCTCAAAAGTCCTCTAATATCCTTGATATTTTCATTACTTTTGATACAATAATCATAATATCTAGATATTTGTTATAATTAACTTTATCGTTAATTATATTTAATCGTTTACCGTAAAATAATTATTAAACGCTAGTCAATTACGTAACAACAATTTCAAAACCCGACATCTTTATTTGTCTATAAACTCACGGCCAACTCCACTCTTCCTTACTCACAAACAACTTTTCATCTTTCAACAAATCAAATAAAGATCAAAACATCACTTTATTTAATCGTTCTTCGTGTTCTTCATCGTTCATCAATTGTTCTTCATCGTTCTTGAGCAAAACCTTCATAAAATCTTCGTTTCTTAATTAAATCCATCCTAATTTTAATTTCTAGACTCTCCTCTTCGCTCCTCATCTTCACGTACGGTTATATTTCAATTCCGTCAAGATCATTTTCAACACTTTAATTATGAGAAATTTAGTTTTATGTTCTAATAATGTTTTTCTTGTCATTTCTTATAGGGGAAGATGTTGAAGACGAGTTTGGAGACTCGTATATTTTGGGTGAAGATTAGTAGAAGGGTTTTTATTATATACTTCTTATTATTATTTTGGTGCTAATTGTTTTGGCTAGCTAAGGTAACAATTCCGTTTTACTCGACGAATTAATGTCACATAGGTCTTTAGTTTTGGTTCATGTTGTGGTTTTTATGATTTTAGTTAGTAACATAGCCTTTAGTTTTGTTTCTTTTGATTTTGGTTCATCTTTATTTTTGGTTCATATTCTTATGATTTATGGATTTTTAGTTAGTAATATGCTAAGGAGTGTTATTATTATGTTTTATGAATTTTTATGTTGTATTATTGTTCTTGATGATTTTTAAGTTGTAGGAAATTTTTATGTTGATTTATTGTTCTTGTTGAATTTTTATGGTTTTTCATAAGTTATGATTTTTTTGTTGTTTATGAAATTTTAACAAGTTTAGTGTTCTTAAAGAATTTTGATGATTTTTAATAAGTTATGATTTTTAAGTTGTTTAGGAAATTTTAATATGTTTAGTGTTCTTGAGGAATTTGGATGAATTATTTTTAATCATGATTTTTGTATGGATGGTTGTTAAAATGGTTGTTTGATGATTTAAAACATGTTGGAATTAATTTGATGTTGTTGTTGGTGGGGGCCGAATGGTTTGGCTAAGAACCGGACCAATCAGACCGGTCCAGGCCGATTCAGACCGGTCTGGGTTGGTCCAAGGTGGGTCCGGGTTTTGGTCTTTGGGTTGTGTCGATGTTTGATTGATTGGTTGTTGTTTTGACGGGTTTTAAATATGTTAAAGCATGCGGGAAATATTGGAAAACGGTTTTTAGAAATTTTAGGCAAAACAGCCCATTGAGCCCAAATCAGGCCGTGATGCCCAAATCAGGCCCATGTGGGTCCGGTCCAACTCAGCCCGTGGGTCCCACTTTGGGACTTGTGACGGTTTTTGAGTTATCGTCATTTTTATCGCGTTTTGTCATAATTAGCAAGCGAGAAATATTAATAAGTAAAATATTTAATTAAAAAGGTTTTTCATTAAATTATTATTTCTCACATGTTAGAAATTATAAGACGAGACCGTAGTTTAATTTAATCTTCTTTTAGTCAAACGGGTTTTTGGGTATAATATGATAATTCACATGTTAGAAGTAGTAATAAAATAACATGTAATGAATATGTTGATTTTATGTCTATGTGCTAAAGACTCTGCTTCTAGCCGGTTTGATCCAACGGGTTTGGTCAAACTAAGATCTAGTCAGCCCCGATTTGACTGATGACCCTCGCGGGACTCGGGTCGGGGATTTGTCTTCAAGTGAGGTTGTATTTAATTATGAATTAGCCTTAGTAGATATGAGGCGATATGATATTTGATTATTAGTGATATGCAATTAGTCACATGATAGGATGTTTTTCCCGTGACTGTTTTATTATATGGTTGGTGTCGTGTTGACTAAGTACCCATAGAGAATTATGAGTATATGGCGTCTTGACCATGATAATTCTAAATGAGTAGCTTGGACCACGACATTGATAGGTCCGTACTGTCTTTAACGAGTATATAGTTCATGGTTAATAGCTTTTGTGTCCCGGCTTGGTGGGTTTATATCCAAGTCGGGGCAGGGCATCCTAAGAGTTCCGCTTTGGGAAGGGAGCCAGCTTAAGTACTAGCCATCTCTGCTTAGGGGTTCGCCTAGTAGAGTTTCTCATAGACGGTTATGTCATGGGACGGGGAATGGAATAGCTGTTGTCGCTAGGTCTGATCAGTCTAGGACTAGGATGTTTTCCTACCTTGTGGTATAGCCTCGAGTTACAGAAGTCTTCTATTGACTGTCCTGAGAACTTATGCCTGTTTGTAGACGTATGGGTCTTTCATGTTTGTATGATTCTATGAGTTCTAGAAGGTGAGATGCAAGCCGGCTAGGATTGATAGAGTTTGGATTACCGATTGTTAACTGATTCACATGATTACTTGTTGATTAGGGTTTGAGTGTATCATGGCCACGTTACAGGGTAACCTCTGAGCTAGCAGACCAGCTTCCCTACCTCGGTTAGATTTTATTACCGATTCACATGATAGCTTTCATATGATAGGTTATATGTGTTAGTTAACTGTTTCATAACATGAAAAGCATATCATATGTGTTAAGGTTTTGTATTTTATATATACATTGCTTTTATGTTTTCATGTTTCATTAAACTCGACATTTCGTGGCTGGGAGAACTCGGAGTTACTCCCCACTGACTGTGGCTTCCGTGTTTATATTTAATGCGGTCGAACAGGTGGTGTTGCATATTTGGGGTACATGGACGAGCTAGCGAGCGAAGTATGTACCTTGGACCTATATTCGGTTCATAGTTTGTATATTATTGTACACACTTTTATTTCCGTATTTATACGGGAGATATGTCTCCCGTCTTGTAGATTTATTTTGTATAATAGTATTTTCGTTTTGTAATGACCTTTTTATGTTATGACACCTTCGTTATGTATCATCTTATTTCGTTTATGTATTTAAATAATTTTTTTTCTTTCCGCAAATTTGAGCGTGTCACAGTTGGTATCAGAGCTATTTTGCTCCCGACGCACGTTTGTGTACCCTTGTATAAATAACTTGACCTAAAGAAATAATAAACCGTGAGATAGATAGGTAAGATGGGTAGATTAGGATTTATGTTGTAGTCTCTTTGTTCTTGCTAAATGATAAGTACTAATCTGTGTTTTAATTTTGCAAGATGCCTCCGAGGATTGACAACACTATTTTAGCAGCTCTTACCGTAATTATCCAAAACCAGCAGAACCAGGAAAACCAGCAGGCTAATCCGATTCCTATTCCTGTTCCTGATCGTGAGA
The DNA here is from genome assembly GCA_022085475.1 of Heliosperma pusillum. Lineage (NCBI taxonomy): Eukaryota > Viridiplantae > Streptophyta > Magnoliopsida > Caryophyllales > Caryophyllaceae > Heliosperma > Heliosperma pusillum. The sequence continues at coordinate 98,279 of JAIUZE010000045.1, forward strand.
GACACGGGAGTTGTACGTGGGTTGCTTCACAGCTATCAAGGAGCCAAGCCAAAACCTACGATGGCGAAGTTGATCCCGTTAAGCTTTCCGTGTGGTTACGAGAAATGGAGAAGAGTTTTTCCCTTTATGATGTCCTTGAAGAGGACAAAGTCCGTCTTGCTTCTCACTTCTTAGAGAAGGAAGCGGATCAGTGGTGGACTCTTTCTGGTCCTACTGCGAAGTTGGAGCCTAATTTCGGGTGGACTCGTTTCCGTGAGCTCTTGGAAGCGAGGTTTTATCCCGATGAGTTGAGACAACCAAAGTTGAAGGAGTTCATGGATTTTAAACAAGGACTTCTTTCTGTTCAGGAGTTTACTACCCGGTTCAATGAGTTGGCTCATTATGCCACTCGACTTATTAGGGTAGAGGAAGACAAAGCTTTCTTTTATCTGGGAAAGCTTTCTCCCCAGAAAAAGGGGAAGATCAGTAGAGGTTCCACTTCCTTTGTCTCGATATATAATGATGCCATCTGGGCGGAGAGTTCGATCCGGGAGATTGCCGAGGAAGCTCGTGCTTCTTATATTGCTCCTAATGCCTTTGGCAAGAGACCTTTATATCCTTCTTCCCGACCTTCTTTTTCTCCCTCTTTTCCAAACAAGAGGAGAAACTTCCAGAGTGGACCGGCTAATCAGAGAAACCGTCCCTTTGTTCCGAGCCACAACAACGACCTTAAGGGTCGTGTCTGCTTTACATGCAAGATGCCTATTCACCCGGGTGTTGGTTGCTTCAACAAGCCGTTTGTATGCTTTATTTGTCAGAAGCCGGGTCACAAGGCGAATGTATGTCCTGAGAGGAAGGGTACGGTGTCTACACCGGTTATTTCTGGGAGACCTAAGGGTCGTATTTTTATTATGAGCCTGCTGAGGCGGATGCCCAACCCGACATTGTGACGGG
>JAIUZE010000047.1:0-33154 GCA_022085475.1 Heliosperma pusillum
CCAGGATACTTCAATGGCTTGATATCAATTGTCTTAGTTAATAATGCGTTTTATTCCACTCGGAAGTTACTTCAATAAAATCAGTTACAACTTACATGTACAAGGTGGAGTAAATAAATCTTTCCGTTACCATCATTACTAATTAAGTGTTTACGTATATAGGACTAAACCAGATTAGTTAGTAGTTTATTGTATCAAAACATTTTATGGATGTATTACAGGCTATCTTTTTCGGTGTACTGTGCGTCTGTGCCTAACATATTTATCAGCAAAATAAGTGATGTGGTGCTCATTGCACAATCCTTGAGTTGACCTTGAGACTGACATGTTCGACTATAACTGGGTGTATTTGGTTTCAGGATTAAGAAATTAGCTGAAATGGAGGCGCTGGGGCTTTCGCGACTGTCAGTCATTGTACTCGATATGCACACTGATGTTAAAGGCTACTCGCTGTTTACCCTTCCTCAAGTCAGGTTTGGCTGCACATCATATTTTAACTTCCCTACATGATCATCTTTGTCCCTGGTGAATCGTAAATAGAGTAGCTCACGTTGCGATTTCCCAGTGCTCTCCCCGTTGCGAGTATTAGGTTCCCTCTTCTATTTTCCTTGTGAACACTATGTTTTACTGAGTGTCAAGGTTTGTTGCTAGAAGCGGGACTACTGTAACGTAATGAAATAGATCTTTAGTCTGCCGTAGAAGTCAGAGATAGATCGTTATAAAAGGGTTTTGAAGGTAAATGAGAACGCAATTTAGCCGTTGTTAGTTGCATTTGTGGCTCAATATCCGTGATGGTTGTAATGAATTATCTCAGGTTCTGTGACTGATGTTTTAGACCATGCTCTAAAGCACTGTCTAGTATATTTATGGTCTAAGCTACGCTAATTACGTGTTCTATTCCTTTCGCTGGCATTCACATGGTTACTGATTGTTTTGTAAAACTGTAGGGATGAATTCTGGGACTTGTACAAATGCTATTTCCACGAACGAATTCTTCAAGGTGATTTACGTGTGTGTTTGTATGGTCCAATCTCGGCAACAACTGGTAGAAGTACGAGAAAGTCTGAAGATCAATAGCAAGCATCATTCTGCCGAAACTGTTTCTCTAGTCGTGTTATATGATATGAATTTTGTAGTACTAGTCATAAACAACTCGGTAAAGAAGAATAGTTCGTCTAGCCTTACGCAAGATAGCAACATGAAAAAAAGTCCCAGATACTCCGTACTTGTTTAGATGTTTATTTGCTCTGAAAAGAGAATGACATGTTTGTAATGCAAGTCCACAATTTTGGCAACAAAAACAGATCTTTAGTTTCGTTTTTTTTTTCAAATCAATGAAGCCACAACACTGGAGTTCTTGATTAGATTGGATCGAGTCCGAGTAGAACAGGTAGATAGTTTCAGGAAAGTTATTCGATTTGAGACGAGGGAAACCAAATACCCACCCACAACTCTGTATATTGTCATGCTTTGCATCAAAAGTAAGTTGATTTGATATATACTGTTTATATTAATAAATATTATTACAATTATGACGAGGTACATATAAATATAAATCAAGAAGTTAATTCCGTCTTCTATATCCATTCCCTGAAAGGAAGGAATCTGGATAAAACAGTGTGTTTTGTGCTAATAATACATTCAGCAAGTGTTAGGTGCTAAATTGCTAATAATACAACCAATACTCAACCTGGCCATAACATAGGTCAGCACACAGCAGTCGGATCGTTTTACCCCCAACGTAGAAAATGCAAATAAGGATGCGAAAATCATATGTACAGCTTAAATCCAGAGATATTTAAACTGGTTTGGGCAACCTAAAGTACACGGAGTTGAGCTAGGAATGCTGCGCAAAGTTCAAGAAACAACATTTGAGGCCCCACAACCCGCTGTAGATCAAGCAGATACTTCTCTTCCCGAGTTTTGTAAAGCTGCAGAGACGTTACAACATGTTAATTAGTCATCTTTAGTCATCATTGGAGGCTAGCTTCAAACATAGACTAGGCAAATAAAAAGTGAAATAGACAAAAAATTCATAAGGATCTATCAATGTCATAGTAGTCCCTCCGTCCCAGTCATTTGTTTACCTTTGGGTTTGACACAAAGACCAAGAAGAGGGGAGGGGACCAATTGTGGGTAGCGGTATTGGATGCCAAGTGGGCAAATAATGGAATTAGGTGATCAAACTACCCATTAGAAACATGGGCATGGACATTCCAGTAGCAATCACACAAGACACACAAAAGCCAACACACAAATCACTCAATCATTGACCCTCTGTCCTCCTTTCAATGTCCTTCCTTTCAAAGCAAACTCGGGATACAATTCATTTTTCAGGCAGGTAATTTCTCCCTCACATAAGATTACTATAGGATTGACATGTGATGTTAAGGATTCAGCGATTAATACATGACTAATGCTGATACATGAACAGCAACTGTCACCCGTACAGCAAAAAGAACTGGAAGAGGTACACACCTGCAACTCAAACTTCACGACGTTGGGTGACCTTAACGCATCATTTTCTATTATGCTTGATTCGTTGGCAAAATAATGATCATTGTCGGCAGGATTATTGACCATCCCTTCATGCTGCCCAAGAATGCCAGGAATCCACCGGCACTTCATATTGTAGTGCCCTATCTTTTTCCAGCAGACATTTAACTCTTGAAGTGCCTTCAAAACTTCAGTCATGATCTCACGAGGATGGGCTCGCGACTGCAGTCAGATATGAAAATTTATCTTTACAAGCCATACAAATTGGGATAAGTAATCAAATATGACGTCCAACATAACGTGTAGGGCACATTTATTAGTCCATATCAGTCGGCTTATAAAGAAAAAATAAATATCATTCAAACATTATTACAAATATATCAATGCTAACTTTCCTAACAAGCAGTTAATGTGCAGCATTGCTACTTTATTTCTTGAATCTTGTCCAAGTCAAGAGATTAAGGGGACATTTGGTTCGCATTAGGGAAAAGAAAAAGGAATCGGAGAGGGAAACAAATGGAAAGGAATGGGAATACCCATCACTTTCCTACTTGTTTGGTTCATTCATCAAAGGGAATAACACAAACTACAATCACCACTCAATTCAACCCCAACCACCAACTAACCATCAAAAACAACCAAGACTACCACCCACCCTCGTCGGTCGACGTCGCTGGCGACCCTTTCCCCATCACCGACGTCCACCTCAATTTCCATTTTCCCCGCCGTCCAGTTATTCCCTATTTGAAACCACCATAACTAATCCCTTAAAAACTCCCCCCACCATCAAAATCGCCTCTCCCACTCTTAGAAACATCAAATCTGCTGTTTTTAGGAGTGAGAGAGGCGATTTAGTGGGTGGGGGGGGAGTTCCAGGGGTTAGTTGTGGAGGTGATGGTGTTAGGGTGGCAATGACGGATTGGTGGTGTCGGCGTGGCGCCGGAGGTAGGGTGGTGGGGGCAGCTAGCGGGCGACGTGAAGGTGTAGGTAAGTCAATGACCCGCGACATGGAGGCGGTGGTGGTCGGAGACTTAACATGTAGGGTCAATGATGATAAGTGTTTGTGGTGGGTGTGGGTGAGGAGTAATGGAATCCCATTCCCTGGGGGGTGAGCCGGTGAGGGGTAAGGAGTTAGAGGGATTTGGGGGTAAGGGAGGGAATTCCATTCCCTTTGCTTTCCCTTTGCTTGCGTCAAACAAACACAAACGAAGGGAGTCATTAACTTTGTTTCCCTCTCCCTTCCCTTTAGACCCCCAACCAACATCCCCTATGTTAAAAGAGAACTCAAAATGGAAATCACAGATCCACATGCCCCAATTGTTGTAGGCATTCAAAAAAATTGTATTCTCAAGACAAGACAAGGTAGTTCAAGAACAATATTGGATAATCTCCAACTGACTTGGTGGAGTGTGCCAGACTATCTGTGTTTGTATGCGCATGTGTGCTTATCATACAGACTGTGCGTGCGTGTGTGGAGAGACAGAGAGAGGCTTGCAGAAACAAATGGTTCTCCCTTCAGGACTTTATGCAAACCCATTAAGGGGAAGTATAAATGAAACCTGTAGTCCAAGAGCCCATTTCCTCTCAACAGGGAACTGCTGTCGTAAACCAACTCCTTGATAATCAGCATAACCATGATATGGGCGGTTCCCCGAAGCAGGGGAAGTAACTCCATTTGGACTCATGCGATTAACGTTGTTATCCTGAAAAATATAGCCATGCAAAAGAATTTCAGATGCTTATTGCAGGTTAGGAAAATAAGAGGTACCAGGATCTGCTTGACTCTACATTACAACTTTTAATACTCATTTATTAAAGTATAAATGCAAAATAACTGAGGAACTCGTCCATTATATAACTATATAAGTACAAGCAGTAATATGTCACGACTAAAACTCCTGTCCAAACATTACTGAAGTCATGTAGAAGCAGTCTCTCCAAGATACTAGCATGCAATTCGGTAAAAGCATCTCAAAAGAAAAGACAACCCACCATCATTTCTTGGAACTCAGCCCCAAGATAGCCATTTGAAGCTCGGAAGCGATTGTCAAAAAGCAAATAGTATGCAACAGTTCCCTATAGTAACCATAAAATTATATATCAGTTCTCGATTCCACAAATACGGAGTAGTGAGTACAACACAAAAAAAATGGTAATACTACTGACCTCATTCTGGAGTCGGTTGCGAAGAGATTCAATCAGCTGATTCCTGTCAAATCCCATCCTAATAACTTCTAAGAGTATTTCCTCATCAATCTGCAAGGAAATGCAAAATCAAGTTGCAATTTAATAATGCAATATACAATAAGATAGAAGAATCTTCAAGTTAGGCTAGGCGCTAGCATTTATTCACAATTCACAAAAGGCATATTCAGTATAAAATGAGCCTGCACAGTATCAGACTATCAGTGCATATACGTGATAACACCACAGCGAGAGCCAGGTCGGATACGCAGTACTAAACTTAAAAGACTTGGTGGTTCGTAACATTAAGATTCGCAAGGAAACTCGGAATTATGGGTTGGCATGTTTTACTGCATAATATGCATTGCAAGAAACCAGGGAAACCACCTCAAATTCCAGAAAATAGATTAATTACCTACCTTTTTTGCTTGTTGCATAGTATCTGGTGGAGGAACAGCTAAATAGCGTGGGAGATGTGCTTGAAACCAGGAGTGTTGGCGGATATCTGGGATGGCAATTCGTTTCATAGGATCAACCACAAGCATCTTGGGAATCAGATCCCTAGCTCCAGGTGATAAATGACTTGGAAGGGTATATATTCCACCCTACAAAATAATGTAACATCAAGATTACTTCCACGCTCTACAAGTAGACATAATATGGGAATTTACCATTTTAACATGATTTCATTAAACATATGGAGAAATTGAAGACCATAAATCCTCATGTTCTACACCTGTTAATTTTTTTTTTCTTCTAAAGTAGTCATTTAAGACGTGATCAAGCATTCAAGCAGCAAAGAGTCACATAAGAATATAATAGGGGAAAATTAATAACAGGCTGTTCAGTTCATTGATCTTATTAAAAAAACAATGAGGATGCTTTTGAAATCAATAATGGAATAGAAATTTCTTTTTAAAAAAACCGTGCTTAGAACACTAGGAAGAGGGAGAAAGGATAAAATCAAAAATTAAAAAAAAAAAACCAACTACTCATCGTGTATAACTCAATGTGTTCAAAATCTTCAAAACATTAACTTGACTTCTAGAAACTCAGTAACTCACTAAAGGCAAGGAAAAAACACCAAGCAAATACAGACCTAAATAACTCAGACTCTTTTAACAAATGCTTCTATCACTCTTATTAATAAGTAAGAATTAATATCCATCCCTCTTTTGCATCTTCAGTAGCTTAGTTTCTTTCTATTGACTTACTAACTTTGCGGCTACAAGGTACTCATACAAAAATAAAGATCACTGTGCAGCTTAGTTTGAAAAGACGCAAGGCGCTGAGGCGATGAGGCGCAATGCGCAAGGCGCGCGCCTTTTAGACGCGAGGCGCCTTCTATTTGAAACTTAATTTTTTTCCCAAATAAAATTTTGGGCAACAATACCCCTTTTAGGTGTATTAAAGTTGACTAACATCTAAAGGAGTAAAATTTAGGGAAAATGGGGAATAGAAAATGCATATTTATAGACTTAGACATACTACTGAACCTTGCTAAGTGAGCCTTGTCTAAAAGGCGCACCTAAAGTGCACCAAGGCGTTTTGGATAGTGCCTCATCCAAGGCGGGCCTTAGGCGCACTCGATGCGTGCCTTTTCAAACTAAGCTGTGTGGCCAAAGTGGTATCATGTAGGCCTGGCAGAAAAACTTGTGCTTGCACTTAATGCCGTCTATCACACCTCACAAAACATGTAATGACAAAAACGCAGCTTCCACACAGTAGATTGAGATCATGGTATTTGCAACCCCTATAATCATTGTGCCACCACGGGCACAGACACTAATACTTCAACAACACCAGCTAAAGATCAAGGACAACAGCCAGAGAAGATCATTTAAATATCAATTATTCAAGCCACATAGAAGGATGTACCTTTATTTTCTTGAAAAGATTGGGGATATTTTCATCATCAAACGGAAGGGTACCACAGAGTAGGGCATATAAGATGACACCACAACTCCATACATCAACTTCTGGTCCAGCATAGAGTTTCCCAGAGATAACCTACACATAAAAACACAAGTAACTTGTAGTTCATTCCGTAGCATAGCAATTAAATATTGGATAGATCCAAAAAAGAGCTAAACTTTCTGGTAGATAACACACTCTTACTTTCAACAATGCAGGGACAAAAACAAACAAGCCCAAAATGTCATAAACATGGTACCATAAAGAGGAATTATCTGACGATAGTGTCAGCAAAGAGAAGCTGGAGTAAATAAAAAAGGAAAGTAAGTTTAGCACATAACAGAGTGAAGATGAAAGCACAGGTAGTTGACAAGATTAGAACCGGTGCGCCAAGGCTCCCCTTCAGGACACACATTTACATACAGAAGATAAAATTCAAACAAAGCCTCCCCACGATGTTTCCTCTCTGATGATTAAAGCCTTGCACATTTATAGCTTGAAAACAAAGGCTATTGTCTTTATTAACAGATTTCCAATAATCCATATGGAAACTGTAAAACATCAATAACAATTATCAACATTTATACCTCTGGAGCTGCATAATTTGGGCTTCCACAACTTGTTTTCAAGAAATGGCCATCTCGCATTATGTTGCTCAAACCAAAATCTGCTATCTTGACATTGTGATGGGAATCTAGTAGAAGGTTTTCAGGTTTCAAATCTCGATGCACGACCATATTGCGGTGACAATACTCTACTCCTGATATGATCTGTTTCCAGTACAGCGACAAACAGTAAAAAAAGGCAGTAGATTGAGATGACAAATCCAATGGCGGGAAAAAAAGAGGAAAAGAAGATAATCAGGTACAGAGAAGAGCAAGAAGAAAAGGCATTTGCCTGCTGGAAAAATGTGCGTGCTTCATCCTCTTGTAATCTACCCTTTTCAACAATATAGTCAAATAGTTCTCCAGACTTCACGTACTCCATCACAACATAAATGTCTGAAGGAGTCTCAATTACTTCGTAAAGACGTATGATATGAGGATGCATGAACAACCTTAATATTTTGATTTCTCTTCTCACTACAAATCAACACAAAATATATAACAGTGTCAGATGGATGATCTCGAACGTCAAAAGACCTAGCAAGGAACTCTTACAATCCAACTTATATTGTTTATAATGGCTTCCAAACTCACCTACCCTCCAATGAACTGCCAATCGGTTCAATCATATTCCATAACGACGGCTACTTAAAATCTATATAAGAGACACTCTACAAAAGCATATCATGTATCGGATATTCAGATGCAGCGTATTGATAAAGAAATAACGAATACCTCATAGATACTATAAGACGTACAAGAGCTACTTAATAGTTCAACTTCCTGAGTACTTTGAAGTATCCATTCATTCAAATCAGTAACGATCATCCATCATGGGTACTTTGAAAAAAAAAAGTTCAATTCTAAGCAAGAAAAATACTAGCAACCTACTCAACCAAATTTTAACAAATAAATTAGAACGACAAGAAGCAATATCAACAATCATCAGGAAACTTTAATACCTTTCTCCTCCATTTCCATATTTTTGATCTTCCGGCGGTTCAATATTTTGATGGCAACTTTATGGCCAGTCAATTTGTGCTCGGCGATTTTCACCTTACCAAACGAACCAATACCAAGCGTTTTACCAAGGTTGTAGTTCTGCAAGTACACGTCCACACCAGCACCACCTCTGCTGTTTTGACCATCCATTTCCCTATACTAAGAAGGAAAGGACCTCGTTTAAACGGAAATTCTTATATGAGATGGTCTCACAATCTTTTAAATGTGAAACCACCAACTATTAGCTATTTTTCTTCTACAAATTCTCCACTAATTCATACGGTATTATAATTTTATAAGTACTCCAAAAGTCCAAATGTCTCACACTATTTTAGCATGAGACAGTCTCGCGGAAAACTAAATGTCGCTTCAAAAGGACTATCCGCGAATTTGAACTACTGATCACTCACTAAAGTAAAGACACTAATCATCTAAAACATTACGACAACCAAAAAATCAAAGTTTCAACCAACTCTTACCAAATGAATTTCACAACAATACATTCAAAATCTTCGACATTAAGAACATAACCGAATCGATTGAAGCTCAATACATAATCATTCCAATTGTAATCATAGCACTATCAACCTAACCCTAAATTAAAATTGTCCAAAACTTCTAAAATCAAAATCAATCAAACAAACCTATATAATCATAAAATCAATCAAATTAACCATAAAATTAACAAATCAACATATCATAATCCTGCATAACTATTGTAAAACGTTAATCATGCGATAATTAGTACGAAATAATGATAAAATAGCGAAATATAATTCAAAAAACAAAAAGAGAGATTAAGAAGCGATATACCTAAAATTAAGAGATCGAAAGCGTCAAGATAAAAGCAATTGAAAGATGAAGGAGAAAGAGTGAGAGCTGTAAAATTGGGGATTTTAATGGCGGATGTAATTGTAGTAGTATCAGGAGAAAGAGAAGGAGAATCGCATTTGAGGAGTGTCGGGTAATCTGATTTCACGAGTTTTCTATTTTTCTTTTTCCTGTTTTTCTAAACACCAAATAAAAATAAGGACTTGTATGCAAATGTTAATATTGATTTGGAGGTTTATAATGTTACGGTTTTTATTGAAAAGAATCTGGCTGGCTTTAGATAAATTTTAAACTGAAAATATTATAACGAAACTCAAAAATAATACATATAAGCTAAATTAAATTTTAATTTTGATACCTAAAAAATTAAAATGTAGCTAAAAAAGTTTAAAAGCTCGAAAAGTTTGGATATAAGCTCAATTAGATTGATATTGGATGTACCATACTCATATACACCTGGCTGTGTAATCTTATTTGAGAAAAATGTTAGAGAGACAGTCTCTCAATAAGTTATTTTAATTTGAAGAAAATATCTAATCAAACAATTAGGTGCAGATACGTGACTTATTTAATTGCCCATATTTCACACACTTCTAGAGATATATTAGAAGTAAATTTTTATAAATACGATTAGGAAATACATTTCATAATATTCTCTAAGAGGCAATATCCGGTGACTTCACCTAAATATTTGAGTTTGTGAGCTCAGCTATACAATATCATAGATTATAGGAAACAATATCACTAGTTATACTAAACAGTATCACGAAAAAAACAGCACAAAAGGGCTAAGAAAAATGGTGTGAGAAAAAGTATTAGAAAAATAATAGTAATAGTGCGTGAAAGTGGTTCGGTGGTATGATATTGTATAGTATATCTCGTGATATTGTATCATGGACTCACGGACTCAGATAGGGTGGACTCGCATGATCCTAATTCTATTCTCTAATAATATATTTCCTAATCATGTCTATAATAATATACTTCTAATATATCTCTAATACACGCGAATAGGGGTGTTTATTGGTTCGGTCCCAGACCGTGAGAAATCAAATTAGATGGACCGAAGACCAAACTACGAAAAAATGGTGGACCGAAAACTGGGTCGTAATTACATTGGTTTGGTCCGAGCCATACTGTATATATGCGTGGTCCGCACCTAATTAAATCGACCAAATTTTTAGTTTTTTTATACAAATGTGTTTAATAAACAATAACTTAATTATACGTGATATTATAAATTTATTGTTTCAAAGTAGTAGCAGGGATAACTCGTCTAATTTATAAATAACAACTAATTAGCTAAAATCTAGAACATTCTAGAATCTTTGTATTTTTCATATTATAAGCACATGGTATATATGGAAAAGTAGTTTGAGTCTTTGTCCAATCGATTTGGTCTGGACCAGACCAAAAACCGAAGTAATCTAAATTGTTGGACTATGTAACGAATCAAATAAATTATCGTCCAGTGTAGTCTAGACCAAATTGTGCGGTCTTTATGGTCTTCGTTCCGACCATTGAATGAACAGCCCTACACACGATATTGAATTTTCATTGATAACAATCCGTGTATCTTCAATATGCCTGATGAATTTAATGTTCAGTTACATTATTATTACCCCTTCAACATTGGCGCTATATAAACATGTGATAGTTAAATTTTATTTTTTTATTATTATTTTATTATTGTGGTACTCAAATTTTATAATAACTAGTCTTAAACCAGTGCAAATTGCACGGGTATGCTATTTAAAATATTTGGCATTTATCAAAGTCGTAACTCAGATATATGTTATTTTATACATTGTTTAATAACAAACTAAATGTATAAAATCTGATTATTTTTTAGTCATATTTAATGTTTTAGATTTAAACTATAATTTTTATTTGCAAATTGTTAAGAGAGAACGTGACCAAACTACTAAAGATGTGGTCATGTTAAAAAAATCACGCATGTGTTTACTAAGTAAACATTGGTATTCAACCTTCGTAAATAGCCTATTATAATTATTGTCGTATGACACATATGCTTTGATTAATAGCCAAATGCAAGACCTTTTAAACCCCGACCTATCTCAACCGTAAACTTAACACAGTATTTCTTACGTTAATCTTGATGCATGACCTTACTGACCTAACCCAGAATTGCCTTAGTCTGGCCCACTTGATAAGAATATAATAAATGAGTGGAAAGTATAAAAATTGAAATTTATGATCTTTTTTTTTTTTTTTTTTTTTGGTTCAAATGAGCGCACAATGTCGCGGGTGAGAATCGAACCCCCAACTTCAAGGTTGGAGTAAGAGTGCTCTTACCACTTGAGCTACCTCTTGTTCTCGAAATTTATGATCTAATGTTGGCAATTATTCCATAATACTTTATAAGCAATAAATAAATTTAATGTAAGTATTACTCGCTCCGTACCGGTCAATAGTTTACATCTATAAATGTAATTAAAAGGCTAGCTTTAGTAGTCCACGTGGCAGCGTAACTCTAACGAAAACCTTGGAATAAGCTTTCCCCGTGTTTCTCGCTTATTTTAGGTAACAAATAAGAAAATGAGAGAAAATCAACATACCTTGACCAAATCGACAGTTACAGTTTCTCAAACTCTTTTGTTTTCCCTTCATTTATCTCATTCAATTCTGGCCCTTCCATTTTCTTGATAATAAATTTTTTAAACGTTTTACTTACTAACTGACCTTTTATTAATAACCACATTAACCGATTATCACACTATAAAATTTTGCAGTGCATGGATGTGCCATTATCAGTTATCACAAATTCACAACCATCGTTTTCATGAGGTGAGGGTTTGGTATTTTTGTTGTTGTTTGATTATTGTAATTACTAATTTCTCGCTCAATTCTTCCTTTAGTATGATTCGTTACTTTCGCTTCCATTATCTCAATATTTCACTAATGTTAAAGGATTGAAATGGAACGTACTTGGTACTTATTATGATTTATTTGTATTTAAAGCATGGTATCATGAAGTAATTTCATCATCATCCACTTTCCCGTCAGTGAATTTGATCGGCCCCGTTTTTGCTGGTAATTTTATTCTACTCCTTGTGTTAGTATTTTTTAAATTTATTTTTCATATATTTTGTGAATTTAGAGTTCTAAAGTTGATTTTGAATGAGGAAAATGTTACTAATAAATTAAAATTTTGTTGAGGCGCAATCAGAATGATGCAGAGCAAATACTAAAGTTTCAATATGATTTGAAGAAATTAACTTAGTGGCCTCTGTACAAGCTAGAAACACCATGGACAAAATTAGAGGAGTATCTTTAAGTCCGAAGACAATGGCGACGACGAAAACTTTATTACTCCCTCCGTCCCGGCCCGTTCATGTGTTTATCATTTTCATTTTAGGGTCCTTTCTATATTAGGAGGGTAGTATATGAGTAATTTGATCACATAATGGAACTATTAACCACTTGTCATTACAACCACAAATGGTCCCCTACCATTTCCTTAATAATTATGTCAAAAGTAAAGGTAAACAAATGACCGGAACGGATAGAGTATGATTTATGAACATCAACCACTTCATATCTTATTGGGAAACCAGGCTTCCTAATATTTTAGGAGAGACCTCTATGGCATACTGTATTCTTGAATCAATAATGTTGCATTTAGATTGGCAACTAAAGCTTTATGATGAGTCTCCCTTAAAACGGCCCATTTCCGTCTTAAAGTTTAAAACGGGCCAAATGCGGCCATTTTTTAGGGGTGAATCTGGTCGCGGCCTCGACGGATGTGAGCCTTTGAGAGTTTGAGGGATACAATTTTTGTTGATAGTCATTCGTTGCAGGTACTTAACGGAATCTATTGAAGTCAAATTCCAATTTTTATAATTGATCATGTTGGAACATGGATGATCAGCAAGCTAGCAATACAAACAGTAAACTCTATGTGACTCTATGAGTGGCCTTACTGCCACAGCGCGCGCAAGACTTTGGTAGCACGAACATTAGGCAGATACAAGTCGGAGGATCTATGGTCCAAAACACCAGGAAGCGATATATTTTTGCATATTTTGTCCAAGTTTTAGGCTAAATAAAGTGAGGTATTCTTTTCACGAGATCAAAAAATTGTGTTTGATTTTGGTGTGTTATTCAGAGTACCACCTCTCTAAGAATAGGGTATTATGTTGAAATTTCCAATTATTAATGTATGACTTCAGTAAATAGGAAGGGTACGTAACAACACCAGAATTGCTATCTACCTTCTGTTTTCTAACTTCTCTTCTACCTTCTTCTCTAATAACCGGTTAAAATATACGCAGAAATATATTTGGCCTCATCTACTTGTCATCCGACCTCACGTTATATATACTACGTATACCTTAATCGATTGTGAGGGTAACAACTAACAAGGAATATATGTATGATTTGGTCATTTTAACGCAGTGCCTCTTACGAACATAGGAGAAGAACTCTTTCTGGTGAACATTGCTACGTATAATAGAAAGGAAGTATCAATGCATAAATCTACGCATTCACTTATCACATAATCATATAAAATAATACAAGTTTACACGATATCATAAGAGACCCGTGAATTTTCACGGGCAATTAAACTAGTTTTTCTTTTATTGGTGTTTCGGTCATTAATTTACACATTTCTTTATTGAATATGTTTTACTCTCTACTCTATCTTTTACTAATATTAAAAACAATCTCCCTCTTTTTCTACCTTGATTTTTGAGTTAAAACATATATAAACATTTCAATGGGACGGAGGGAGTATATATCTATCTATAAAATAATATAAAAAGGCTAGATTGAGTAGTTAATGGAATGACACATGGCGTGCTACAATTACATAATAGATCAATCTTATTTTTTATTTTTTTAAAAGATAAAAAAATAAAAGATGAAAAGGCAAAGTAGTAATCAATATACTAATTACTCATATTATGTAAATTTTCATTTCTCAAGCATTAGTTCCTTTCATAAACATACTTCAATGAAAAACTTTTTATATTCTACGGTTATGAAATCAATTTAATAAGTTTCAAGTATAAAACAAAATCACTTGATAAGAAGTCTAACACATTCCTAGGAAATAAAATTATAGAGAGTAAACCTATTTATTTCATTTGATTTTTCAAAATTAAAAGTTTCATATCTTTGCTTTGTCGTGAGTTGAGATCAAATAGGCAAGAAATGAAGAGATAAGAGAGAAGTAGAGTATTGTCGAATTTTAATGAAGACACTTGAGATCGTCGATGATTGAATATAATTATCTATGAAGGGGAGGTCAAACTTTCGTGAATGAAATCCTAGCTTGACCAAATTAGAACCTTAGTGTTTAGTCTCATATTTATAATAGTATATGATATAATATTTTAGAATGTTTTGTATATTCTCTATATTTTGTGTAGTGAATTTGTTGGATTTGATATTAGCAACACATTACAAATATTGACTAAGGTAAGTTTTAACACAAATATTGTATATTCTCTATTTTTGTATGAATTTGGTTTAAAGGGTAAATCTATACTTTCATTGTACTTAAAGTAAAATATCTTATAATTTTGAATTTTTAATGTGAGAATGAATGTTGTTTTATCTATTATGCTTATCTTATTCCAATTGTTATTTATTTGATTAAACATTACAACTGTTAAGAAAAATGAGTGAACAATATTTTAATTCTTAAATATTATCATTATTATTATTTTCATACTTAAAAATATAAGTATTTAAATATGGCTAGCATTACTTATTATTTTTATAATATTATTATTTTAATAAAGTTGGACAAAGAAAAATATCATTTTGACTTCGAGCATAAAATGATATCATTCGATTACAAATGTAAAGTGAGAATAGGTTACTACAATAACAAAAAAAAATATTAAAGAAAAAAGTGAATATCAACCCACTATTCAAATAGTAAATAAAATTTACGTGAGCAAACAATTATTAATCAAAAATTAAAATATCCCGTGATTTTCACGGGAAATTAAACTAGTAATCTACACACCTTAATAAAAAGTGAACAACCTATACTACTATTCATAATGAACAGTACCTATGAACCACACTTTGCTCATTTTCACTCCAAAACGCAGCGTTCCATATTTTGCATTTTGGTTTTTTTTTGTTGTGAGGATTTCTGGTCTTCCTTTGCCATTCATTTCCAACCACACATTTTCCCATTTTTCTCCCTCTCTCCCTTTTCCCCTTTATCATCCATCAGCACTTTTGACCACTCCAATAATTTGTGATTCGTTCATTCCAACTCCATCATCAAAGGTCTTTACCTCTATAGACATTGGCGAAAAAGGCAAAGATTTGTAGTGTTTTTTCTTCACTTTCGTTTTTCTTTTGATGACTGATAGGTTTAGGGCCATCATCTTGATAGTATGTCTTTTGATCTTGATAGTCCCAAGATCAAATTCACGTCTTTATAAATTTTTTTTGTTTATTATTTATTATTGTGTAGATCCATTATCCTCAAGTAAAGTTCACTATTTTATTAGATTTTAGCATATTTGGCCAGAAATTGTAGCACATATGACCGTTTTTAGTCACGGTATATTTTGGGTGCGCAATTTGATCAGGTTTAATCGTATACCCCCCATTTTCCAAATTAGATGTAATCCCCTGCCTTTTAATTTAAAGTTGCCTTTTACTTTTAATTATTATGTTACTGAGATTATGAATTCTAATAAGTCTCGCAGTATGCTACTCCTTTTCGAGTTCCTCCTTTTTTCAGAAAGATTATAGAGGAAAGAATAGAGTTAATGGACAGGCACGCAACTATATTTGAAGCTATTTCTGTGTCTGCAGGTGCCTCCAAACCATTTGAAGCTATATTTGTTTCTGCTAAAACTGAGAAGAATGGGTCATGTACTCCATTGATTGTAGTCCTTCTTGGCGGTCCTCATTCTGTTATGACATCAGACTTCTCTAAGTCTTTAGCATTTCTCACTTCTATTGGCTATAACTTACTGATTGTTAACTATAGGTAAGATAACAAGCTTTTCTTATCTTGTGTAAGTTTGTAGGTATAGCTAAAACAAGTACATAAGTTTTGACCATTCGTCAAATATATTTACAGTTTTCTAATGTTAATATGCTTATTAGAGAAAGAATTGCAAGATTATATCTTGAGAAGTTGATTAACAAACTCATTTCTACCATAATTAATGAAATAATCTTGCGTATGTTTCTCCAACCTGCTTTCCCATTCTGTGACCTTAGGGCACACGTTAGAAAACCGATATATTTATAACATAGGTCTTTGAGAAAGCTAAAATATGTGTAATTTCTCTTGGTAATTAATGGCAGAGGTTCTCTGGGATTTGGAGAAGAGGCATTGCAGTCTCTTCCCGGGAAAGTTGGACATCAAGGGATGTTAACATTATGTTTAGCCCTTTGCTTTTGATGAAGTGTCACTGATATGTAAATGAAGTTTTAGGTTTTGCATTATACAGGATGTGGGTGATGTACTTACAGCAATCGACATCATTATTGAGATGAAATTGACAGACCCCTCAAAATTGTTGTTGTAGGTGGTTATCATGGCGGATTTTTGACAACCCATCTCATTGTCCTGGTGTTTTGACAGTCTTCTCTCTTTATATTCTATCGATAGCCAGAAATATAAATTTGTATTCGTTTATGCTTTCCAGTCTGATTATGGAGTAACACTTTATTATAAGGCATTATTGTACTGTGCTTGCGGCAGGCTCCTGACAAATTTGTAGCGACAGCAGCTAGGAATCCGGTTTGTAACCTGCCATTGATGTGTGGGACAACTGATATTCCTGAATGGTGTTTTTTTAGACCTATGTAACCGCAGGGAAAGCCAACTTCACTGATGCGCCCTCTAAGGAACAACTTAATAACCTTTACGACAAGTCTCCAATTGCACATGCTAACAAGGTACAAACTGATCTTATTTGATAGATATTCGAGTAATTGCTTAATTTTGGGACGAGCCCAGACAGATGAGCCAGCCGGTTCGGGTACAGTAGGTATCTTTTTAGGTATTGCATGCACTTTGAGCTGGGTGAAACTATGTTAGGTCGATCAGGTGTGGGGTCTGTTTTAGGTGTGTTTCGGTTTTGAATTTTTGGTCGAATCGAGTTTTGAATTATTGCATCTATGTCCCTTTTATATGGCTAGCGCTTTTCCCGCCCCTGGTAGAGGGCTATTTAAATAAGAAAGTCTTCCCTTTTGTGTCGAGCCAACCGCACCTGATGAAACTGATTCTTTTGCATCGGAAGGGACATGTTCGAATAGGATTGGTCAATTATCTAAAGCCTCAAAGGCTATTTCCTCGATATGATTGAAAAATGTCGAATTTGATCAGATTAAAGTATCGGGACTAAAAACATGTCAATTTTGGATTTTTATTACTCTCTCCGTCCCAATCATTTGTTTGCCATTGGTCAAAATACCTCTCGCAAAGAAGAAAAAACGCAAACAAATGATTGAGACAAAGGGAGTAGATCTTTATTTATTAGCTTGTGAGTTAGTAGTATACACCATTTATTATTTTGGCCAACATCAATGTCTATCGAATTTCAGGTGAAGACGGTGACTCTCTTTATGATAGGCAATCAGGATCTCCGAGTACCACCCTCCAACGGGATCCAGGTGATGTGCTCTCTCAGTCTCTTGCATAATTGCATTTTCATTTGTTTTTTGCTTTTAGACTTCGTCTTCGCGCTTGATTGAAATTTTTTACTTTCAATGTGATTAGTTTACGCGTGCATTAATGGAGAGAGGATTCGGTAGGAGCATGGGAGTTCTCTTATTTTCCTAGGGGTCTGTCTCGAGGCGGAAATTATGGAAAGAGTACAGAAATAGAGGGTTTCATTTTGCTCCCAAATTACCTTTCAACAAAATATTTTGAAACGGAAATTATCTCCCCCCACACACTATTTTAACTAAGAACTGGTCTCAAAATGGCATCATTAAGACATACTTTTCGTTTGATTAGAAACTATGGATATACAAATATGGCTCTATTCTTGGATAATTACTCTATAGAGTTGTAAAATCCGTCCTCTATAAGGGACTATTCCAGTGTGTTCCACATGGACCAAAAAAAAATAAACTACCTACAAAGTTACGGTCATTCAGCTTTAGTACTACAATTTAGAGCATTACGCATTAATCCAATGATGAGAGTTTAGTGGAGATGTATAACCTGGCTTTGGGGAATTAAATCTAGGAGGTTATTTTGGTGTCAAGGGAGAGACAAGGCCAACACATTGTCCACAATAATTCTGTCTTAACCTCTTGGTAACGACAACTTCGGGTATCTAGGACCTAAGGTGCTACAAGCCATATATAGGGACACTAGGAGACATAACAAAGACATATCTGGATGTGGTGAGATGTCCTTGGGGTGTGCTTAGATAGCAAAAGTGGAGGGAAAGGAAGGAGAGGGGAGGGAAGGAGAGGGGAGATTGAATAAAGGATTGTGTTTGGATAATATTTAATTCCAATTTCTCTGCTATCAGAAACTGTGTTTGGTTTTGTTGAGTTTGAGAGGACGGGAGGGAGAGGGTGGGAGGGAGGCAGCCTGGAAGGTAGGGAGAGAACATTTGTGCTCAATTTATGAATATGTTTGTTTAATACTGTTAGCATTTAACAATTTATGCTGCAAAAATTAGCGACTTAAATATTTCCATTTTGGGTTTTGTGTCTTGTAAATTTGTTATCATAATATTCAATTTGCTTCTCCAGCATGTTCTGGATGAAAGATATTGAAGCCTTGATGAGCTTTTCTAGCAACAGTCAATATGGTCACTTCTGATCTCTAGGTAATTTGTGAAGCACATATATAGCCATTTCATAAGTTTTAAGATCATTCATTACTGTATTTTATTAGCACCGGAATTATGCTGCAATCTTTTTTTTTTCCCGATAGCTTGAGTAATGGGTACTAAATTATGCTGAGATTGAGACGGGTTTAACTGGGCTTCATATTCAGTCAGGTTATAACTATGCTAGGGATCAGGATTACACTGATTTCCACTTAAGAATTATGCTTTGCTCATATTTGTTATTCAATGTGCTTTTTTGTTGGCGCAATCAAGTTTACTTGATGTTCATGATTGATAGCGAGGGCGAGGGAGGGGAGAGAGATGTCATAATTTTTATAGGTAAGCATGCAAGGACAGCTATAGTGATCGTCATGTTTATTTATGCAATATTTAGGGTGGAAAATTTGAACTCTGCTCCAATTTGCCACGTGCACTTACAAGTTCTAGCTAATAGTAGTAATTTTACCATTTGTACAACATAATAGAAATAACTATGACATTATGGTTCATGGTGGGAATGTCATTATCGGAGCCGCCTCCCAAAAATTATCTCTAAATGAATGGCTATCCCCCGATTAATACACTGATTAGAGAATTTGTATGTATAAGGCATAATAAGCCGCCTTATTGTGCCGTCTTTTTTGGTGTGTGCTAAGCTCATTGATCATATACTATGATATTATTTTTACATTAGGGTTATGAATATGCTGTTAATCAGAGACTAGCAACTTGCGACAACTGATGGCCTAAAATTGTCAAGCCTTTGAATATTATTTTTACATTAGGGTTATAATTATACACCGAGCACCTAGGGTGCTGTTTGTGCATAGAAGTTGTTGTAGGGCTTAAAAGTCAGAGACAACTTAGGGTTTAATGCAACCTCAAGGCTCAATAAGTCAAGCCTTTGAATATATGCTACCAATTATCTTAAACATATGCATGATGATTTTTCATTACGTGTTGAGGAGGAAAAGGGGAGGGATCACGAGTGACAAGTGGAGTACGAAAATGGGAAGAAAGAGAAGTCTAGCTTGGTGTATGTATAACCAGGGGGCTGAGGGAAAAAGGAGTGACATATTAATAGATGAGGGAAGAGACATGACATGTTGTCGGGGGAGAGATAGAGAGATAGAGAGAGAGAGAGAGAGAGAGAGAGAGAAAAACTCAGTGTAAAACCACCATTTTAATCGAGGGAAGGGGCATGACATGTTGAAGGAGGAGGGAGAGGGGAGAGAGGGAGGGGAAAAGGAAGGGAGGGAGATGGAGAGTTAAGCCACATGGAGGGAGCTTAATGGAAGACAACTAGACAAGACAAGAGAGTTGAGGAAAGAAAGGATGACATATTAATCAAAGTACACAAGGGGGAGAGGGAAGAATAAAGGAAAAATATGAGAGGGGGGAGAGAGGAGATTGAAAGGGTTTTAATAAACAAAGTGCATGAACAGTGGGCTACTAATAGATGAGGGAATAGGCATAACAAATTGTGTGGGAAGAATAAAAGAAGGAAGGAGAAGGTAAAGGGAGATCAGTATAACGAGTGAGCTATCAATGGGATAGGAGAAGAGGCAGAGAGGAAAAGAGACAGAGAGAAAGGGAGTGGGGCCAGAAGACAAAGCTCAAAGGATGACAAGTGAAATAGAGCACAAGTGAGCTATGTAAAGAGATGATATAATCGTCAAATAATAAGAGGAGAGAAGGTGGCAGGAGACTATGAACTTAAGAAATCCAGGGAATTGCAGTAAATAGTAAAAGATGAATAATTTAAGAATTTTATGCAATTATTTGCGTTCTTTCCTTAATTGTTGTGTGCTTATGAATAAAGACAACAAAGCTTCCATTCATGAAGTTCTTTGATATGTGATAAATAGTAGGGCTAAACTCTGGTTGATTAGAATGTGAAATGATATTCCAGTGCTTTATATTGAGGTTGTGTTGTTGTTTATTGAATATTTGAAAGAAGGATTTGTACTAACATGTGATAATTGATCATTGTTACAGTTTTGTTTTGGATGTTAATATACTCAACCTAAAACGTCTTATTAAGATTATGTCTTAAACTAAACATGAATTTGTATTGTTGTTTTCAGATTATATTGCGACAGGCTAAACTAACATGGGGCATTTTTAAGGGATAAAGACGGTCGAATCCCTACGCGTAATAGCTCGGAAATAAGTTTGTATTTAAATTCAAGTACTGAGGTCAGAAAACGGGCAAAGTATGGTTTACCAAATTTGTATCTTCTCAGACGATTTCAGTTTGCTTGTAGCAGAATGCTACATGTTGGTATCTTTGATGCAATTATGACCTTTATTGGTGACTGATGTAATGAGAGTGCAAGATATTTAACCCATATTCAGATAATTAGTTATATATTTAGTGAACACATGTAGTGATCGAGTGAAATTTCGCAATACTGGAAGCAATTGTGTAATGTGAAGCAATTGTGAAATGTGCCTTTACCACGAAAAACCTCCATGGAAAATATTAATTAGCGAAGTCGATATAGGTCACTAAAGCAACGAATATAATAACTAACTTCGACGGTATGACAAACAACAATATAACAACTAATTCTAATAGGGGAGTTATATTATCTTGGGGTACGGTGCGCGAAGCGCGCCGTACAACAACTAGTAATATAAAAAGTGTAAATTGAGTGTTTCTTGATGGGTGTTTCTATGTTATAGGTATGGACTCTAACACGATGCCACGTGGAAAAAAGGAAAAAAAAACATGTATTGCAGTTACTATCGGTTCATATTTACTATGGTCAAATATAGTTGAACGACACTGGAAACTCAAGAATCCGCTCTCATCGTCTCCCTATTGATGTTTTCTCCATAATCAATAACCTTCACATTAGATACTCGATTAATATAATCAATGACCTAAAATAAGAGAGTATTTATGCATATGAGTGACCACTGTTTGTTTTCTCATACCTTGACTCTTTTTCATTTGTTCGATGTTCATTTAGTTTCTCAAACAAACCCTCTTCGGGTAAAATTCTTTTTACAACAATATTTCATTGATGTTCAACGTATAATTACGGAATATAGAGTTGTATCTAACTTGGTCTTTGGGTTTTGTATAAGCTTATTATGTAGCACTGTAGCAGTTAGGAAATACTACCTCATATCCAATCCAATGTACCAATTTGCTTTGAATGCGTTTTTATTCCTTTATATATAAAATTATTTTACTAAAAATATAATTTTAGGAAAGATATTTCCAAGACAAAACCAAATATATTGATTTCGTCTTTCAAAGTTCTATATATTCCGATTTATAAACGGTAAGTTATGAAAGTTTGAACTCTAAAAAGTAAATTGGTATTTTAGATTGTATAGGAGGGGCCCGAGGGGGTATGATTGATTCTCTTCATTTGATCAACCTGTATTCACTCCATTTCAATTTGCTTGCCATTTTCTCTTATTCTTTTAGGAAATTTTATCATATTTTTTAAGTTTAATTATTTCTATTTTGAGCAAGGAAAAGTGGATTTTTGATATTCTCCCTTTTCCATCAAGGCTTCTAAATCATTCCAAAATACAAGTAAGACTTAAAATGGGATTAGGGTAGTACATAACTATAATCTAAGGGCTAGGAGTTTGTTTGGTCATATATTTGATTTGTTTGGATCCATAATGCAGAGGTGTTGGGACATAAATACTACGTTATGATAAGTTTGGACTGAGAATGGAGATGGAGTACATACATTTTTACGTCAAGATGGAGTACCTTATTTTGTGTTTTACTCCCTTCGTCCCGGTCATTTGTTTACCTTTATTTTTGGGGAGGGGATCATTTGTAAGTAGGAACATTGGATGATAAGTGAATAATAGCTATATTGGGATATCAAAATATCCATAAAATACATCTTTAATATATAATGTTAAATAAATGAATAAGACACTCTAAAATAGAAATAATAAACAAATGACCGGAAATAATTAAGTTCACTTATACAGTTTTACTAAAAAGAATGTTGTTTTGTTAAAATGACAATGGTCTTTATTTTTGAGTTTGAGATGCTTCTGGAATTATATAAATCTCAAATGCACAATGCAAGCACACAATCATTACCATTACAAGGACCTTATTTTTTCTTTCTCATTAAGAGATTCATTTTAAGTTCAAGACATATTAGTTATTTCTCAATATAGTTGGCAACAAAATACAAACTAAGTTGATTAAGGCACCAAATTTTAGAATCCCGTGAATTTCACGGGTACCAAAACTAGTTAAATGTAAAACATATATCAATAATATATCAAATGTTACATAATCAGTGGATATGTGGTCATAAATTGATTACGTATAACTTTTGTGTTCTTATTGACAAATAAAATAACTTGGTAAAAATAATTTTATAAAAAAAAAACATTAACTTGCTAAAATAAATTAAATAAGTAAAGTTGTCCAGATAAAAGTACAAAAAATAATGAACATGAAATAGTTTCCAATTTGAGAAGAAAACAAAGATCCTCAACTATTTTAAACTTGTACAAACTCTGATCTAAATCCTAACTTGTATAATCTGATCCATAAGCGTTCTAACTTATAATTTGACCTCCCTCGTGAGTCAGTGACCCATTTAACAAACCCATTTGACCCAAAATGTCTCGTTTATTTTAGGGTCAAACTCGACCTGACCCGTTCGACTCGATATGGCCCATTATTTTAATTTTTTAAAATTAAAAAACTAAATTAAAATCAATTTTATATCATAAAATAATAAAATAATTATTAAATAATATAATTTTAATAAGTGTTTTAATATAATTACGATAATAATGAATATAATCATACTATTAATATCAAATACGATTAAAATAAAACGTTTTTCACTTGAAAATGATAAAATAGAAGACCGTATAAACTTTTTTTTTTACCACACGATGGAAAATCAAAACCCATATCTACTCTCCAATTCTCTTATTATCCCAACTCACTAAACTATTGACTTTTAATTAGTAATCTTCCCCTCTTATTTATACTCCATTTCTAAATTGGTTGACGACGGAGTACAACAGTAGATGGTGGAGCTTATTTTTCGTTGAAGATAATATAAGTTAGTTAAGTGGATTGAAGTATTATTATTATACTGCTACTAATATGGTTATTGTTATACAGTACAAATTAGTGGTACTCTTTTTATTTTTTAAAAGTAATAAAAACTATACATATTTATCGATGTGTTTTTTTTTTAATATATATCTATATTTTTCCTCTATTTCTTATACCATTAGTTTCCTTTTCCTAGTCAACTATTATTTTTAACAAAAAAAATTTACAGTATTTTGTTTACATTTATTTTTCGCTAGTTTTGCTATTTGTTTTTATTTTTCATTTGTTGGTTTTGCTATTTTTTATATTTTTTATGACATTATCTTTTAAAATACAAATTTTTTAAAATTTTATTTGACTAAAATAGATCAAACATATATATTATGTACGAAGTATAAGACTGCCATACTGCTATATGGAATGGAAGTCTTTTTTGAAAATTATAAAAAAGATTTGTAATTATTAATTTGTAGATTATAAACTATAAGTATTTGTAAATAATAAGTTGTTTTATTTTATTTTATAACTTGTATTGTAACTGTGAGTTGTAATTTTTTGTACAGTTTGGCATGTTGTTGCTTCTTTACTCGTAAGTATCAAATGTTATGCAATTAATTGGTGTACAAAAGGTGGACCCTGAAAATAAGGGAAGAAAAAAATATGTTGACTTATTGACTTTCAACCACATAGCGCCACGTAGGCTCTGTGATTGTTATTTTTATGGATAAGGATTGGAGTTTAAATGTACAACCTAATTGGAGTGCAATGTTTGTAATTTTTGTTATATACTCCCTCATATTCTCAATAACATTCCCTATTTCTATTTTCGTCTATTCACAATACTTTCCCTATTTCTTTTTTTGGTAAGTGTTTGTGTGGTCCAAATTTAATTGTATGGTGGGGTAGTATATTTGTGTGGTCCAAATTTAATTATATGATGGGGTAGTGTGTTTTCTTAATTTTTGTGTTAAAGTGAAAGGGGAAGCTTATTGAGAATAGGAGAGAGTACTTATCAAACATTTCATAATAGGAACTTAGAAGGGGAATAGGTCGTAGTGTCGTAGCACATTCAGTAATGCAAGGACTAGAGAGTGGAGACCAAAGCTTTAATAATATAATAACTAAACATTCCACATTCCCTACCAGTGGGACCAACCAGACCTCGCTCTCAGGAACATTGTAACACGCGTAGACGGCAGTAGGCGTATCGAATAGTTGTTTGTGGCACACGGTTGCAAACTTACGAATTGTCTTGGGTGGCCTCACTACTTTGTATAACTGTAGTTTTCCGGCTGGAGTGGACATCATCTTGATTGATGTTCCCATCATCGAGTAAACCAATTTGAGCATTGAAGCTTTCGAGTCAACGCACGCCCGAATTTTGCCTGGGACGACGGAGGACATTCCGCAGTTTGGCTCGTGGACCTACCACTTAACTACTTTCATGTCGCTTTTTTCCAGTAAAAGAACTTGTGCTTAGTCTGCAAAGACCACGAGAAGCTCGTTACCCTCGTTGGTGTCATTGTACCTGAAGTAGACAGTGAGGTTCTTAGCTAATGGTTGATGCCCCTCGTGGCTTGCTGACAGCTTACTATCATTGGTTATCTGATCAAACTTCACGACATCAGTATTGGTTACGGAGGAAGATTGAACGGCGGCCGAGTTGATACTCGAGGGTGGATGACCAACATAATATGTCAGTTTATTATTTTGTTGTACATAGCTTGTCTTTGCGCTATTGATGGAATGATAATATTTCATGGACTCGGAGCTAGGGGTAGAGTTGTGGGTTTATTACTTTGTGGTACATAGCCTGTCTTTACGCTATTGATGGAACGATAGTATTTCATGGCCTCGGAGTTGGGGGTAGAGTTGTGGGTTTATTACTTTGTGGTACATAGCTTGTCTTTACGTTATTGATGGAATGATAGTATTTCATGGCCTCGGAGTTGGGGGTAGAGTTGTGGGTTTATTACTTTGTGGTACATAGCCTGTCTTTACGCTATTGATGGAATGATAGTATTTCACGGCATCGGGGTTGGGGGATAGAGTTGTGGGTTTATTACCAGAAAGTAGTTAATAAACTGATTATTGACCAAAAAATGGTTACATTTTGAAAAAAACCACGAAATGAGACCGCCTTACAAGAGAATGACCGATGATTGTATTTGCTTTCCAAGAGAAGATAAATTGTGAACAATATTTTTTCTTACCATACATATACTGATATAGATACTTTACGAACCCGGTTTGACACTAATAACCGGGGGCACTAATGGCTCTACGCGAAAACTTATCAACTGACGAAAACATAACATCCTAGACCCTAAACCATGGTAAACCAACTATCTAGCAGGAATTTGGTTAGTTAAGATAAACTTAATATTGGATGGAGAACCTTGACAAAAAAAGAGAGTCAATCAATTATAATCGATAATTAGAACGAATAAACAATGATATATATATAATATATATTATATATTATATATATATTGTATATATATTATATATTATATATATAATATATAGGGATATTTTATGGTGTACTCCTGAGTTTTTCGATTTTTTATGGTGTACCCCTGAGTTTTTCGATTTTCTATGTTGTGCCCCTTTCTTTTTTATAATCTAAGTTTTACCCCTAAACTTCTTACTTATTTCTCCATGATGACCTCCTTCAACTATGCATTAACTTTATCGCATATTAAACGACCGTATGTTGACTTTGTTATGACTTACTAATGTTCTATCACCATCCTCAATAAGATGCATCACAAATAACTTTTAATTAGCACAAACTACTATAAAAAAACCTTTGTTATGAAACATGAAATGATAATGGAAATTTAATGAATTGTTAATTCGGCGAACTAACAAGTAATTGAGTAGGTTGTCGACTAATTGGAAAGATAAAGAGATGGTTTAATAGATCAACTAAGAAAATAACTTAGGAAATACGATGAATAAGGTCATTGTATAGACTAATTAATAGAGTTCATGGGTACACCGTAGAATTTGAACAATGTAGGGATACACCATAAAAAACGAAAAAACTGAGGGGTACAACATAGAATTACTTTTTAAGGCGGTTTTGTATATAAAAATTTGAATATATATAATTTTAACACTTTACGAGTGTAACTTTGATGATTTTCGAGTGTAACTTTAATTTTTTAAGACGGTTTTATATAGAAAAATTTGAATTTATATAATTTTAACATTTTACAAGTGTAAGTTTAATACTTTAAGGCGGTTTTGCATAGAAAAAGTAGAATTTATATAATGTTAACATTTTACGAGTGTAACTTTAATGCTTTTTTAGTGTAACTTGAATTGTCTCAAGAAGGTTTTGTATAGAAAAAATTGAATTTTTATAATTTTAACATTTTACGAATGTAAATTTAATGCTTTTCGAGTGTAACTTTAATTTTTTAAGACGGTTTTGTATATAAAAATTTGAATTTATATAACTTTAACATTTTACGAGTGTGACTTTGGTGCTTTATGAGTGTAACTCTAATATTTTACAAGTGTAACTTTAATAATTTCAGGTCATTTTAGGTACAAAATTTTGAATTTTATTACATGTAACTATAGTTCTTTATGGGTGTAATTGTAGTCCTTTATGAGTGTAACTGTAGTCCAACCACCGTCAAACGCCACCAACATCTTCCACAATAAACTCACGCACACAAAAAAGTAGATATAGAAAGAAACAAATCTGAAAACAATATTAAAAAAAAAACAGATGTAACACCACAAGTGTAACTTTTAAGGTCATTTATATTACTTTAATAAATAATGTGTGTTACTTTATTAGACAATATATGTAATTTAAAAAATAAGGTGTGTAACTTTAATAGAAAATTTGTGTTACTTTAATAGAGTACGAGTGTAACTTTAAAAAAAAAACACATCTAAAACTACCACAATAACAAAACAAGATTTTTAATACGAAATTTGAAAAAATAAAAATAAATAACCTACCAAACCTCCACAACCCCAACAACCACAATTACAAAATACACTAAAAAAAACTAGATCTGAAAAAAAAAAATACGACACAAAACCCACCAACCATTAATCTAAAAAAAAAAAAAAAAACAACGACCACAGCCAGATCGGCAAAAAAAGAAAGAAAAAAAATTAGAAATGTGGAGATGAGCCTCAGATCTGAAAAAACAGAGGAGAGGAGAGAGCATGCCGGTGGTTGGGGGAAGAGGGAGGGAGGCGGCTGAAAGAGGAAAGAGGTGGGTGAAGGAGAAGGAGTGTAACAACCCGAAAAGTACCCAATTTTTCTAGTAAAAATATTTACTAACACTTTTCAGCAGACTTAAGTTTTTAAAATAGAATTTATTGTTTCGAGTCGTATTTTGAAATTCCGAGTTCGTATTTGGAATTTCTGAGAGATTTCATGAAAAGACCGTTTTTAATCATCTTTGACTTTTCTTGACTTTTAAGTCGTCTTTGACTTTTCTTGACTTTTTAAAGTCGTCATTGACTTTTCTTGACTTTTAAGTCGTCATAAACTTTTCTTGACTTTTAAGTCATCTTTGACTTTTCTCGACTTTTAAGTCGACTTTGACTTTCGTTGACTTTTTCCCGACTCGCCTTTTAAGTTTGAAGACCGAAATTTTATTTAAAAAAAATAATATTTTTGATTTATTTTTATTTAGATTTATTAGAATTTATGATAATTTAATAAAATTATTTTGAATGTATTCGGAATTTATAATAAGGTTTTACGGTTTAAACCCGGGAATCATTTAACTATTCCCGACTCATCGTAAATCCCGAAACAAACCCGAAACTCGACTTTGGCATGAGTCACACGCCCATGTCATCGTTTTCCACTCACTTTAGATATTTTAATTCTTTTGATTAAACTAATAGGAATATCTTAGATATTTTCAGCTTTATCGATCCGTCAACGGAAATTACGCAAATCGTTTACAAAACTGACCCGACAATCACCATACCACACGGCTCTCCTACCCTCTCTTAGGCCTTGATATTTTCATTACTTTTGATTACAATATCATAATATCTAGATATTTAGTGTAATTAATTTAATATCGAATTATATTTAATCGATTACCGTAAAATAATTATTAAACCTGAGGCAATTACGTAACAACAATTTCAAAACCCGACTCTTTATTTTCCCTATAATTACACGGCACCCACACACCACACTTACTCACTAACAACTTTTCATTTTACAATAAATCCAATTAAGATCAAATTAGCACTTTCTTTAATCGTTCTTGAGCGTTCTTCGTGTTCTTCATCCGTTCTTCATCGTTCTTGAGCAAAATCCTCATAAAACCTTCATTTCTTATCTAAATCCGTCCTAACTTATATTTCTAGAATCTCCTCTTCGCTCTCCATCTTCTAGTACGGTTTATTTTCAATTCAGTCAAAATCGTTTTCAACATTTAATTATGGAAAATCAAGTTTAAGTTCTAATAATGTTTTTCTTGTCTTTTCTTATAGGGGAAGATTTTGAAGACGAGTTTGGAGTCTCGTATATTTTGGGTGAAGATTAGTAGACGGGTTTCTTGGTTTATACTTCTTATTTTGATGCTAATTGGTTTTTACTAGCTAAGGTAACGATTCCGAGTTACTCGACGAATATATGTTACATAGCCTTTGTTTCTTTAGTTTTTGGTTCATCCTTTTATTTTTGTTCATGTTGTTGTTATTTATGGATTTTTGGTAGTAACATGATAAGTAGTTGTTTTATCATGTTGTATGAATTTATAACAAGTTTAGTGTTCTTGACACATTTTTATGATTTGTCATAATCATGATTTTTGTATGATGGATGGTTAAATTGGTTGTTAAAAATGGATGGTGTTAATTAAAACATGTTAGAAATAATTTGGTGGGATTAGTGGTGGTGGCCGAAATGGTGGCTGGAAAACCGGACCCAAACCAGCCGGTCCAGGCCGGTTCAGACCCGGTCTGGGTTGGTCCATGGTGGGTCCGGGTTTTGGTCTTTGGGTTGTGTCGATGTTTGATTGGTATGTTGTTGTTTTGAAGGGTTTTAATTATGTTAAAGCATGCGGGAAATATTAGGAAACGGTTTTTAGTAAAGTCGAAAAAACAACCCAAAACAGGCCCAAACCAGCCGTGGGGCCCAGTCCAGGCCCGTGTCAAGTCGGCCCAAATCAGCCGTGGGTCCCCTTACTTAGACTTGTGACGGTTTTTGAGTTATTGTTATTTTATCGCGTTTTGTAATAATTAGCAAGCGAGAAATATTAATAAGTAAAATATTTAATTAAAAGGTTTTTCATTAAATTATTATTTCTCACATGTTAGAAATTATAAGAAGAGATCGTAGTTTAATTTAATATCCTTTTAGTCAAACGGGTTTTGGTATGATAGAATAATTCACATGTTAGAAGTCTTAATAAAATAACATGTAAGGACTAGGTTGATTTTTATGTCAAGTCTATGTGTAAAGACTCTGTTTCTAGCCGGTTTGACCAAACGGGTTTGGTCAAACTAAGATCTAGTCAGCCCCGTTTTGACTGATGACCCGTCGCGGGACTCGGGTCGGGGATTTGTCTTCAAGTAAGGTTGTATTTAATTAATGAATTAGCCTTAGTAGATATGAGGCGATATGATAATTGATTATTATTTATATGCAATTAGTCACCTGATAGTATGTTTTTCCCGTGACTGTTTAATTATATGGTTGGTGTCGTGTTGACTAAGTACCCATAGAGAATTATGAGTAGATGGCGTCTTGACCATTCTAATTCTAAATGAGTATCTTGGACCATGACATTGATAGGCCCGTACTATCTTTAACGAGTATATAGTTCATGGTTAATAGCTTTTGTGTCACGGCCTGGGGGGCTTATCTCCAAGTTGGGGCATGGCATCCTAAGAGTTCCGCTTTGGGAAGGGAGCCAGCTTAAGTACTAGCCATCTCTGCTTAGGGGGTCGCCTAGTAGAGTTTCTCGTGTACGGTTATGTCATGAGACGGGGAATGGAATAGCTGTTGTCGCTAGGTCTGATAAGTCTAGGACTAGGATGTTTTCCTACCTTGTGGTATAGCCTCGAGTTACAGAAGTCGACTATTGACTGTCCTAAGAACTTATGCCGGTTTGTAGAAGTATTTGTCTTTCATGTTTGTATGATTCTATGAATCTTAGAAGGTGAGATGCAAGCCGGCTAAGGTTGATAGAGTTTGGATTACCGATTGTTAACTGATTCACATGATTACGTGTTGATTAGGGTTTGAGTGTATCAGGGCCATGTTACATGGTAAACGCTGAGCCAGCATACCAGCTTCCCTACCTTGTGTTATATTTTATTACCGGAGTCACATGATAGCTTTCATATGCTAGGTTATATGTTAGTTAATTGTTTCATAACATGAAACGCATATCATATATGTTAAAGTGTTGTATTTTCTATATACATTGCTTTTATGTTTTTCATGTTTCATTAAACTCGACATTTCGTGGCTGGGAGAACTCGGGTTACTCCCCACTGACTGTGGCTTCCGTGTTTATATTTAATGCGGTCGAACAGGTGGTGATGCATATTTGGGGTACATTGACGAGCTAGCGAGCGAAGTATTTACCTTGGACCTATATTCGGTTCTTAGATTGTATATTATTATACACTCTTTATTTCCGTATTTATACGGGAGATATGTCTCCCGTCTTGTATATTTCTTTTGTAGAATATTATTTCCGTTTTGTAATGACCCTTTTTATTTTTATGAACCTCGTTATGTATTGATCATATTCTTTTATGATTTAAAATTTTTTTTTCTTTCCGCAAATTTGAGGGTGTCACAGTTGCTATCAGAGCTATTTTGCTCCCGACGCACGTTTGTGTACCCTTGTATAAATAACTTGACCTTAATAAAATAATAAACCGTGAGATAGAAGGGTAAGATGGGTAGATTAGGATTTATGTTGTAGTCTCTTTGTTCTTGCTAAATGATAAGTACTAATCTGTGTTTTTATTTTTCAAGATGCCTCCGAGGATTGACAACACTATCTTAGCAGCTCTTACCGTTATTATCCAAAACCAGCAAAACCAGCAAAACCAGCAAGCAAATCAGATTCCTAATCCTATTCCCGATCGTGAGAGACACGGGAGTTATACGTGGGTTGCTTCACAGCTATCGAGGGGCCAAGCCAAAACCTACGATGGCGAAGTTGAATCCAGTTAAGTTCGGTGGTTTTACGAGGAAATGGAAAAGGTTTTCTCTTATGATGTCCTTGAAGAGGGATAAGGTCCGCATTGGCTTCTCACTTCTTAGAGAAGGAAGCGGATCAGTGGGGGACTCTTTCTGGTCCTACCGCTAAGTTGGAGCCTAATTTTGGGTGGGCTCGTTTCCGTGAGCTCTTGGAAGCGAGGTTTTACCCCGATGAGTTGAGACAACAAAAGCTGAAAGAGTTTATGGATTTCAAGCAAGAGAAACTATCAGTTCAGGAGTTTACTACCCGGTTCAATGAGTTGGCTCATTATGCCACTCGACTTATTAGGGTAGAGGAAGACAAGGCCTTCTTTTATCTGGGAAAGCTTTCTCCCCAGATAAAGGGGAAGATCAGTAGAGGTTCTACTTCTTTTGTCTCGATCTATAATGATGCCATTTGGGCGGAGAGTTCTATTCGGGAGATAGCCGAAGAGGCTCGTACTTCTTATGTGGCGCCTAATTCTTATGGCAAGAGACCACTTTATCCTGCTTCCCTACCTTCCTTTTCTCCCTCTTTTCCAAACAAGAGGAGAAACTTTCAGAGTGGACCGGCTAATCAGAGAAACCGTCCATTTGTTCCGAGCCACAACAACGACCTTAAAGGTCGTATCTGCTTTACATGCAAGATGCCTATTCATCCGGGGGTTGGCTGCGTCAACAAGCCGTTTGTGTGCTTTATTTGCCAGAAACCGGGTCACAAGGCGAATGTATGTCCTGAGAGGAAGGGTACGGTTTCTACACCGGTTATTTCGGGGCGACCTAAGGGTCGGATTTTTATTATGAGCCGAGCTGAGGCTGATGCTCAGCCAGACATCGTGACGGGTATGTTCTCTATTTATGAGTTTCCGTGTTTAATATTGTTTGATACGGGAGCTTCCTTATCTTTTATTTCCATGAGACTATCCGATAAGTTACCGCTCAAAGCTTCAGTCGGAGAAACTACTCCTATTTCGTTACCGTCCGGAGATGTATTTTCATGTTCTTATATTCATTCCGCCATTCCAATATCCATAAATGGATCTAT
>JAIUZE010000048.1:0-82685 GCA_022085475.1 Heliosperma pusillum
AAGCTCAAGTAATCGTTCAAGGTTGCACAAGAAGATCAAGAGATGAAGATCGTCATTGTTAGAGTCATAGTGTTGTATAAGAGATCATTAAACTCGATTCATGCTAAGTACTTCAAAACTGACAGTGACATGTCACTGTGGTTTCTGGCTCTTAAATATTTCGAAAATATTTAACTCTTGAAAATAGTTTTCCAAACTTTTGATCAACATTTGACATTGCTAATTATTCTGGTTTGATCTTTATAAATGAAAGAAAGCTTTGGTTGTCTTGGAGAAGAGGTAGCTTGCACAAAAAGACATTTGCCAAAAATGGGTTGTTTACTTTTCTATATTTGGTCACTACCATTTATGGTCTTTCTTGATAAAAAAACCTAACCTATTTTTGTCTAAAATGTGGCTGCAAAATTAAGTTACTTGTGCACTCATTTTGCTTGCATAAGGGGTCATGGTTTCATGTGCCTCAAGTAATCACCTTTATTGTTGTACAAGCTTCAATTATTTAATATTTTCTAACACTTGTGCTTCATTGTAGTGTGTTATTTTAATGTGTAGTATACTCTACTTTACATTATAAATACCACACTTATTTCATTTGAACAAGGGTGCAACAACAAAATATTTTCAAGCTTAAAAGACTTTGAGTTTTATTTAGTAATTATCTTTGCAAAAATCATTTAACATTTCATACTTAATTGTTTTGCAAAATATTTTTCTTAAGTCTTTTACAAAGAGCTAGTTCGTTGTAACAAAGCATGTATTGTGTTCAATGATCTCGTGTTAGTACTTAATCGTTTTCTCCACCGTTCATTTTGTGAACATTTTGAGAAACACAAGTCTTGTAACAAACGAGTAGAACAAGTCTTAAGATAGAGTTATCTTGAGCAACTAGCAACTCGAAAGAGTTGGGGAAGTCTCTTGGCGGAGTAGCCTTGAGCAATAGCAACTCAAAAGAGTTGGGGAAGTCTCTTAGCGGAGTAGCTTTGAGCATAAGTCATGGTGCGGAGTAGCATTGAGCAAATAGCAACCGGAGTAGGTTGGGGAGTTGTTTTATTATTCGGGGTCTTTGTTTGTATGAGTTTACTTCAAAGATGTTTAATAAGATAACGTTGGATGTAGGTCGCGGAGTAGTGACCGAACCAATTTAAAAAACACCCTTGAGTTTTGTCTATTTCGTTTTTAATATTTCCGCTGCACTCAGAATTCACTGTTAATTCCACTGTGACATTTACTGGCTGAATCGTTGTTGAATACTTTTAACTTTCTAGTTCTAAGTGTCAACTTCTCCTTTCTTCTAAGTAGTGTCTTAGTGATCATAGTTTTTAAAGAAGCTTTAATTAAGCTTAAAATTTTAAATAGACACCTAATTCACCCTCTCCCCCTCTTAGGTGATCTCGCCCTTGACTCTGCAATTGGTATCAGAGCCTTGTGCTCTTGATATTGGTTAATTACCAAAGAGTTGATCCTATAGTCATGGACGGGAAACATACTAAGTATCCCATATTCGAAGGGGATAACTACTCATGGTGGAAACATCGTATGGAGCACTATGTCAAAAGCACAGATTATGAATGTTGGATCATAATTCAAAAAGGTCCCCTTGCTATAACGGTCACTAATGCCGATGGCACTAGTTCCGTAAAAAGTGAGGATAAGTATGTCGAGGCTGATTATCGTAAAGTCGAGAAAAATTCTAAAGCCATGTCCATTCTTCAATATGGCATCGGTGAACAAGAGATTAACCGGATTTCCGGATGTCCCTCGGCAAAAGAAATTTGGGACACCTTAAGCCTTGCTTATGAGGGAACGTCTCAAGTTAAGAAGCATCGTATTGACCTTCTCATGCAACAATATGAGATGTTCAATATGGAGCGTGACGAGTCAATTAATAGTCGTTCTTCATGTTTTTCTAGTATTGTTAATGAACTTAAGAGTCTTGGTCGTAATTTTGAATCCGAGGACATAGTCCGAAAGATCCTTCGTAGCCTAAGTGATAAATGGCAACCGAAGGTGACGGCTATAGAGGAGGCTAAAGATCTATCCAAATTGACCCTCAATGAACTAATGGGCTCACTCATGGCTCATGAGTTAACTCTCATGAAGCGTTCGGGTGAATGCTCTAAAGCTAGAGGTCTCGCACTCAAATCAACCTCAAGTGATGAGGAAAATGATGGAGACGATGAGCAAGCCATTTACTCTCGTAATATGGCGGATATGATCAATAGTCATGTTCCTAAGAAGTTCAACAATTTTAGAAAGAAAGCTTTTCAAAAGAAGAGATCATTTTCATCCGTTGTTTGTTTCAAATGTGGTGAGAAAGGTCAGCTTATCAAAGATTGTCCTAAATGGAATGAATTCAAATCCAAGGATAAACGTGATTTTGCAAAGAAAGAATACAAATACAAAGTCATGTCTGCAATCTGGGGTATGTCTGATTCCGAGGAAGAAGAGTCTTCCGAGGAAGAATTGGATGCCAAAGTTTGCATGACAACTCGTCTAAAACTTGATGTTCCCGAGTCTTCAAAGAGAGTGTCCGCAAAATGTCTCATGGCACATTCCGATGATTCTGATCATGATTCCAATGATGAGGTAAATAATCTCAAGACAAAGGTTAGATCTTTCTCCAAAGAAAAGGTATGTTTGATGCTCGATGATCTACTTGACAAATGTCGTGAAAAGAATGAAAAACTTGAAACTATGCAAACTCAAATTGAGGACATAGCCGAAGAAAATGTTTGTCTAAAAGAGTGTCTAGATGAGATAGAGCAGAGTAACATCATACCTTCTCTTAAAAAGGAAGTCAAGAGATTAAAGAAAGAAAATGTGAATCTTGTTAAAGAGGTTAACCTGTCTAATGTCACAGTGAATTCCACTGTGACATCTGCTGTTAAAACTGAAAATGAGTCATTAATTCGACAAGTTGATAACTTAATCAATGAACGTGACTCACTCTTAAAGAACCTCACCTCATGTCAGAATCATGTTAAGAGTCTTGAAGAAGTCTATGAAATATTGGTTGATGAGAATAATCATGCTAAAGTTGCTTTTGACAAAGTAGGACATCTAAATCTTGACCTTCTTGCTAAAGTTGAAAACTTGAATAAAGAGTTAGTGATTGCAAAAGAGTTTTACAAGAAATGGGAAGGAAGCCAAACTGTTTTAGACTTTCTTACAAGTCAATCTAAAAATGCTGAAAAGAAAGTTGGACTCGGTTTCAAGCATAACAACGTTCATTGTTGCGTTCGAAACCAAGACCCAAGCAAAACCGATTTTAGAAGAAGAAAGTACGTTGGCCTTCCCGAGTATATAATTTGCAATTATTGTGGCAAGACCGGTCATATGTTTAATGGTTGTGCTAAGAGATGGAATGACATTAATAAGAACATCAAAGTGGTTAAAAAGATGAGGATCCGAAAAGACTTGATTAATGATGCGATTCACAAAAAGGGGCCCAAATTTATTTGGGTTCCTAAACTAAAAGTTTGATTTCTTATAGGCATTAGTGAGAGGCCGCAACAATTGGTACTTGGATAGTGGATGTTCTCGTCATATGACGGGAAGTGAAAGCCAATTTCTCTCGCTACAAGCCTACAAAAGTGGCACCGTGACGTTTGGCGATAATAAGAAAGGTGAAATTGTTGCAATCGGGAAGGTTGGTAAGTCATCGTCACATTGTGTCGACAAAGTGTTGCTTGTCAAAGGTTTGAAGCATAATCTTCTTAGCATATCTCAATTGTGCGATAATGGTAATATTGTTGAATTTTGTGCTAGTGAATGACGTGTACTAGATGGAAATACAAGGGAAGTTATTTTAGAAGGAAAACGTGTTAGGGACGTTTACTTGACTAATCTTTGTGCCTTGCCAAGTCAAACATTATCTTGTATGAGCGCTTTAAAGAACGACTCATGGCTTTGGCATAAAAGATTAGGACATGTAAACGCTAGAACATTGAACACCCTTAGAAAACTCGATCTAGTAAA
The DNA here is from genome assembly GCA_022085475.1 of Heliosperma pusillum. Lineage (NCBI taxonomy): Eukaryota > Viridiplantae > Streptophyta > Magnoliopsida > Caryophyllales > Caryophyllaceae > Heliosperma > Heliosperma pusillum. Next base: position 3,979 of record JAIUZE010000048.1, read on the forward strand.
TGGCATTCCTAACATGAAATTCGACCTTAATAAATTGTGTGAAGATTATGCTAAAGGAAAACAAGTTCGATCCTCCTTTAAATCCAAAAAGTTTGTTAGTACTTCAAAACCTCTTGAACTTCTTCATATTGATTTGTGTGGTCCTATGCGTATAAGAAGTAGAGGTGGTAGTCGTTTTTTGTGTGTGATTGTTGAAGATTTTTCACGTTATGTTTGGCTACTTTTCTTGAGTAGTAAAGTGCCAAAGAATTTTTGGGCCGAAGCCTTCAACACATCATGCCATATTTATAACCATGTTATGATCCGAAAAATGCTTAATAAAACTCCCTACGAATTGCTTAAAGGAAGAAAGCCTAATTTATCCTATTTGAAATGCTTTGGAAGCAAATGCTTTGTTCACAACAATGAAAAGGATAATTTGGGTAAACTTTATGCTCGTAGTGATGAGACCGTTTTTGTTGGATATTCGGATCGTAGCAAGGCTTATAAAGTGTACAATAAACGAACTATGAAAATGGAAGAAAGTGTACATGTCATTTTTGATGAGTCAAATCTTTTTCATTCTAATGAACAGGAAGAGGATGATGAAGATGAGGACTTTGAGCTTGGAATGATTCGACATGACATGGATGAAGTACATAACGAGGAAGAGACCATTTCACAGTTGAATCCACTGTTAAATGGTGAGACGGGTCAAAATTCAGGGGGAATGAATCCACTTTCTGACCAAAATGAGGCTAATACATCCAGGGGGAATGGGGAACCACATGAAATGAATGAACAACCAGAAACGAACCCCCATTCAAACTCACCAAATGAACCAGATGTCACTGTGGAACCCACTGTGACATCAGAACCCGAAAATGCCTCAAGCTCACAAATCGTACCTAGAAAGTGGAAGCACCAATCATCTCACCCCCTCTCAAACTTAACCAGTGACCTGAACTCGGGAAGAAAGACAAGAGCATCCCTCAATGATTTCTTTGCATTTCATGCGTTCCTCTCACAAACTGAACCGACAAATATCACCAAAGCTCTTGAAGATACAAATTGGGTGATAGATATGCAAGAGGAACTTAATCAATTCAAGAGGATTGAGGGTACTCGGATGCGGATTACGCCGAAAGCAAGTATGTTAGTGCCGCATTGTGTTGCGCGCAAATTCTATGGGTTCGACAACAATTGAAAGACTATGGTAATGTATTCGATTCCACTCCTATTTTTTTGTGATAATACAAGTGCCATAAAAATTTCTAAGAACCCGATACAACACTCGAGGACTAAACACATTGACATAAGACATTACTTTTTACGTGATCATGTGGAAAAAGGTCAAATCCGTCTTAACTTTTGTAGAACCGAAAATCAAATTGCCGATATTTTTACAAAACCGCTTGAAAGAGAACAATTCATAAAACTTCGGTTGGAAATTGGTTTGTTGGATTGCGCATAATTCTATGAGTAGTCGATTTGCCTCAATGATTGATTAGAGTGGTTGATACATTTTAATGTGTACTAATGTGATTAAGTGTGTTTTATTAACCATGTTTGAATGTTAATTAACAAGTATTATCCTTTGTGTAATAATGTGACATGCATAGAGCCAACAAAACAACTCACTAAAATATCACATCACCTTTAATTCTTCATGCCTTAACCATCCCACATATAACCTCCCTCATACCTTCCATAACACTTACCTTCTACTTGAAATAATGCCTCCCAAGAAAGCCCAACTCAAAACCGTCAAACAAATTCGGGATTCGTTCAAACCAAAGTCCACGACTTCCTCTACATGTTGGTTGTAATGTGATTATCAATGAAGTTATAGAGAACATTGAGAAAGAAATGGAGGAAAATGAAAAAGTGTTTTGGAGAAGAAGAAAACGAAGAGGAAAATGAGAAGGGAGCAAAAAAAAAAAAAAAAAAAAAAAGATTGTTAAAGAAAAAGAAGTTGAATTTGAAAAATGAAAAAAGAGGTGAAATAAAGATTGAGAAAAACAAATGAAAAGGGCAAAGTCGAGTTGAATGAGGAACAAATCAAGGAGTTGAATGATCTTTTTTATGATGAAGATTTGTTCAATGATGGTGAGAAAACCGAATCGAAAGCAAAAACTCGTCAAAAAGAAGTGCGAGGTTGGGAAAAGCAAAGAGGAAGTGGAAGTTTGGTTGGAAAATACGAGGTTGAAAACTATTCTTACCGATCTTACCAAAGCCGGGAAAACCGATAATAGATATGATGATGAGGACGATGACATGTCCTAGACCTCTCGGCCCTACTCTCTTCTTAAACTATCCTTTTGCCTAATCAAGCCTTATATTATTTTGCTCATGGCTTTATGTTTGTTATGTTGTTACATGAACTTGGTAGTATTTGTTTAATTTTCTTGAACTATGTGGTTTGTAACCTAACTTTTTCACTTTGTTGCATTAGAATGTTATTCTTCCTACTTGATGATGTCAAGAGGGGGAAGTTGTTAAAATTGTGTGCATGTGTGATCCAATAACTCTTAGGCTTGCGTTCACCGTAAATATGTTAGCTTAGCGATTTAAAATTCTACTTAAGTTAGTATAAGACTTGACCAAAGTACCTTGACCATGTATGCGTCTTATCTTGATCATGTTTTGACTTGTGATATGTTTAGACTTGTGAACCTTGACCATAGATTGAGGGGGAAGAACACATTCAATTTTATTTGTCTAGCCATCATCAAAGGGGGAAATTGTTGAGACCATTTCTAGATTATATTGGTTGATGATGCCTTAAGACAAATTAATCTTATTGTTAATATAATGTGTGCCTCTTAAGTTTTAATCTTATAGCTATGAAAGCTAAGCTCAAGTAATCGTTCAAGGTTGCACAAGAAGATCAAGAGATGAAGATCGTCATTGTTAGAGTCATAGTGTTGTATAAGAGATCATTAAACTCGATTCATGCTAAGTACTTCAAAACTGACAGTGACATGTCACTGTGGTTTCTGGCTCTTAAATATTTCGAAAATATTTAACTCTTGAAAATAGTTTTCCAAACTTTTGATCAACATTTTACATTGCTAAATATTCTGGTTTGATCTTTATAAATGAAAGAAAGCTTTGGTTGTCTTGGAGAAGAGGTAGCTTGCACAAAAAGACATTTGCCAAAAATGGGTTGTTTACTTTTCTATATTTGGTCACTACCATTTATGGTCTTTCTTGATAAAAAACCTAACCTATTTTTGTCTAAAATGTGGCTGCAAAATTAAGTTACTTGTGCACTCATTTTGCTTGCATAAGGGGTCATGGTTTCATGTGCCTCAAGTAACCACCTTTATTGTTGTACAAGCTTCAATTATTTAATATTTTCTAACACTTGTGCTTCATTGTAGTGTGTTATTTTTAGTGTGTAGTATACTCTACTTTACACTATAAATACCACACTTATTTCATTTGAACAAGTGTGCAACAACAAAATATTTTCAAGCTTAAAAGACTTTGAGTTTTATTGAGTAATTATCTTTGCAAAAATCATTTAACATTTCATACTTAATTGTTTTGCAAAATATTTTTCTTAAGTCTTTTACAAAGAGCTAGTTCGTTGTAACAAAGCATGTATTGTGTTCGATGATCTCGTGTTAGTACTTAATCGTTTTCTCCACCGTTCATTTTGTGAACATTTTGAGAAACACAAGTCTTGTAACAAACGAGTAGAACAAGTCTTAAGATAGAGTTATCTTGAGCAACTAGCAACTCGAAAGAGTTGGGGAAGTCTCTTGGCGGAGTAGTCTTGAGCAATAGCAACTCGAAAGAGTTGGGGAAGTCTCTTAGCGGAGTAGCTTTGAGCATAAGTCTTGGTGCGGAGTAGCATTGAGCAAATAGCAACCGGAGTAGGTTGGGGAGTTGTTTTATTATTCGGGGTCTTTGTTTGTATGAGTTTACGTCAAAGATGTTTAATAAGATAACGTTGGATGTAGGTCGCGGAGTAGTGACCGAACCAATTTAAAAAACATTCTTGAGTTTTGTCTATTTCGTTTTTAATATTTCCGCTGCACTCAGATTTCACTGTTGATTCCACTGTGACATTTACTGGCTGAACCGTTGTTGAATACTTCTAACTTTCTAGTTCGAAGTGTCAACTTCTCCTTTCTTCTAAGTAGTGTCTTAGTGACCATAGAGTTTTTAAAGAAGCTTTAATTAAGCTTAAAATTTTAAATAGACACCTAATTCACCCCCTCCCCCTCTTAGGTGATCTCGCCCTTGACTCTTCATAAATATTTAATTAGTATTAATAAAAGGATGTAATTCTTTAATAGTGACCACTATTAAAGAAGAATCTCAATTAGTGCTCACTATTAAAGAATTACATCCTTTTATTAATACTAATTAAATATTTAAATATCAATACTTCAAAAGTTGATGCTTCTGTCCCTCGTCGGATGACTTTAATTTAATTAGAACTAATACTTTTTTAACTAATACTTTTTTTGGCATGATTTTTACTATATTGACGATGACAGTTTAATCATTAATAATTTACTATGTTGGTCTATTTTTTTTTTTAAATTGTGCACTCCCATTCGTAACCTCCTAGGTCCGCCACTACTAGTTATAACTATTTCGCAAGTCATCATTCAATGTATAACTAGACCTGGCAAAAGCAACCCGACCCGATTGACCCGACCCGAATGACCCGACCCGTGACCCGAAATTGACCCGAACTACAACACCCGAATGTGACCCGAAACCCGATTAGACCCGACCCGACCCGAACATGACCCGATCTTTCTTGACCCGTAAGTGACCCGAGCCGAAAATAACCCGATCCAAAACACTCAACCCGAAAATGACCCGATAAAACATAACTTTAATTGAACCGAAAAGACTTAAAATGGCCTTTTGTCTCTTATTCTTTGACCCGAAAAATGACCCGACCCGAAATAACCCGACCCGGTTGACCCGAAACGGACCCGACAACTAACACGAAACAAACCTGAAACCCGAAATGACCCGACCCGATCCGAATTAACCCGAAATCAACGAAAGACCCGAACTGACCCGACCCGAACTAGCCCGACCCGAACCCGACCCAGTTGACCCGTTTGCCAGGTCTATGTATAACCAACTACGAGATTACTAGGTTGCAAATCATGAGAAGTACGCATAAGAAGTTATCTGATAATGTCTTTGTTAAGAATCGAAGCCATGCAACGGAAAATACGATTAAATTGCAGAGGAAGGAACATTCCTCTTCGTTTTCCTTGAAATAATTTCAGTAGCAGGGATACGTCTACGTTGGGTAGACCATATACTGTACACCAACACACCTGATCTAAGCCGCCCTACGACCCTAGCCATCTGAAATTTACCAATTGACGCACTCCAACATATCAATGAGAAGTGAGAACTGAGAACAAATATAAGAATGACAACGTCATTTGGCAAAAGCATGATAGTCAGATTACAACGGAACGGAACCGTACAATCATATGTTAAGGCAATGTTACGGAACTCAAACTAGAAGAGAGACATGTGCTCAGCAAGCAGGCAAAGACAACTCAAGTCTTCTATATAGGCTCGAGATCCAGACAACATGCCATCTCAAGGCTTCTACAATCTGCATGGACAACTCAATGCCATCTCCATTTTCGACTCCAACATAGATTATAAAACGAATCTGATATGCTAAGCTAAACCCTAAACTTCGAGCAACCACCATTAGTTCCTGTAGCTGCCAAATCGACCCCTCAGCCAGGGTTGTCTTAGCTGATTAAATGCAACACCAACACGTGCATTAGCGGTGTTGTTTGGCCGAGTAAAAGTTTTCATCCTCTGCTCCTTCATGTTGGCAAACAATGAATCTAGTGTTTTAGGCTTCTGATTGTTCATTGTCTCTTTTCGTGGCAAAGCAGGATGTTGATAATGCTGTGTTTGTCGCTGCTGTTGCTAAAAAGGAGAGAAAAAAACCTAAATTAGATCCCCAAAAAAACTTATACAAGACTGTCTCACATGTGATTCCAACTCACAACCCTATAATTATATGAGGGCTACGTAAGAATTTGGGATGCGAGTCCCCCTCCTACAAGACTCGTAATTAAATAACATCCCCTAATTTCTCGGCAACTACCCACGGCAGTGGCAGTAGAATCGCTGACCATGCAAAATTGCAAATTACACAGCTATTATGAAAGGAACTAGGGCTATTTCGACGGCAAGCAAAAATAATTCATAATCCTACAGTTGAGTAAAATGCTATAGTACCATTCTGAAGGTTGTCTCGCTCTATTTAGAAACTGATTCTACTTTAAAAAAAAAACATAAATCACAATCTACTTCTCAAAGGCACGCTCAAGAGTCAAGAAGCAATTGTAACAAGTACCCGATAAATAATTCCAGCGAAGTAACCATAAGCATGGAATTAAGTCGTTAGTTTGAAAATGTGCAAGGCGCACCGAGGTGCTAAGGGGCGGAGGCGCCGAGGGGCAAAGCGCAAGGCGCGCGCCTTTTGGACGTGAGGCGCCCTATATTTTATAACAAATTTGTAATTTCCAAATAAAATTTTGGGCAACAATAGCCTTTTTAGGAGTTTTCAAGTAGGCTAACATGTCAAGGAGTAAAGTTAGGAATAATGGGGAAAATAAATGATGAGCCTTCTCTAAAAGATATTGAAAGTGCGTACTAGTTAGCCTTGTTAGGCGAGCCTTGTCTAAAAGGCGCACCTAAAATGCACCGAGGCGTTTTGGCTAGTGCCTCATCTAAGGCGAGGCGCACTCAAGGCGTGCTTTTTTAAACTAAGAATTAAGATCAGACAAGCTAAGAGAGTATCAATCACAACTCACGAACCCTGTATCAGACTCTAATCCTATTGGTTCATCAACGACACAATTTACCACATTTGTTTTTGTATCAGACAAACAGATTGTTTCAAACTATAGTTTTGGCAGTCAAGTGACTGTCCAATATCAGTCATATGGCCCATAGCTCCCATACCCATTATATATCAGCTATTTATGGGAGCTCTGTACATATCTACAGGATATCAGAAAGGTAAATAAATTCCTTTATGTAGCGGATGTCTATTACCATGATCAAATGTTACACTAATGATCTTTCCAACTTCCCAATGCAACAACCCACTAAAAGCATATTAAAACTCAAATGACAAAACCAAACATGATAATAATCATTTATCTGCCAGATAACAACTAACAACCCTACAAATACCAAGTACATAATGTGATGTTCCAAACCAAATCATCAAATGTTTACAAAAAAGTATACCTTCAAAGCATTACCACCATTGAATGCATTCCCCTGACGTCTTACTGGACCACCAGGCCTGAAATGTTGCGCAGTATTCCAAGAATCAAATAACATCACATAGTAACATTTAAAGGAAGAGAAATTACCATTATGAATCACGTATCGGTTGACAAAAGACCAACATGGTGAGATGAAAAAATGACTCACCGTTTGCTTCAGAACTATTTCCATCAAATTAAACAAACCGTTTCAGCATCAGACAAGTTCAACAGCAACAAGACGCTGCACAGGTGCAGTTCTAGCTATGTAATTTTCATAAATAAGTGCATCCATGATAAAGGACTCCCACAAATAGTACCAAGCTTGGACAAGAAGTGGAATGGCAAACCCCCCATGGATCAAAGGAAATTCATGTGCTCAGATTTATCTGGACTTCCATGGACAAATTTTGAGAAAAGTGCAGGTGTGACCAAGATATTACTGCAATTAGTAGTATAAGCTCCAAAGCGAGAGCAAGAAGATCCAGCTCAACAACTACTTCAAGTTTATACCATCATTAAATAGCTTAACTATCCCCAATAAACCCAATATATTGCACCTAGTAGCTGACATCCAGATTACAGTCTCCAAAGTGTAATATACAGAAGTTTGGTACAGTGCACCCTGTTCACCTACCATCAGTCCCATACGAGCACGTCATTGCCTAAGTCGAAGAGGCACTGTTAATGTAGGTGGATTGAAAATATGGCGGATAGATGCCTAGTCAGTGATACCCAAGTAGGAAGGGTAACATACAAAAAGGTGCCAATATGTGTATGGATCGAGCTTAACAAATAGACGAACAGCTACAAGTTTACTCATCTCCTACAGAAGAATATGGCAACTAACAGCATTTAAGTTGTACAGAGTTACGAATGTGATAGCCAGAGTGGGCAAAGGGAAATGCATATAGCATCATCAAGAAAGAATAACAGTGCAGTTAAGCTAAGCAGAGAAGATCAATTTATAATCTGCCACATCAGCAAGCAAGATATTATTCCCATATCGTCTATGAAATTACTCAAGGATGAATCCTATAACAAGATAACTCTGTATAATGAATAACTACATGTTAGATCTCCTAGCAAATCTCAAACTCTGTATAATCATCAACTGGACCACACAATAGACATCTGCAGAGAGAAGGACCCTTGAACCTTCAAATAAGATAACTGTGCCAACACCATAGAGCCCAGCAACAATAAAGTGACGTGTTGAAGTGACATGATAAGCTCAAAAGCTGACAAACTGAGCAGAGCCTTAGGCTGTTTATAGTTCAAACAGTTAGCGCACAACATGCAACTTGGTGAAGCTCGTGAGCCAAAAAATATTGGCATATTCCATCTAAAGTAACAGGGATCAGGTGGAAGTGTGAAGAATAGCAGGATCACAGATTACCTGCCCAAAAAACGCAGTCGATTGTACACTAATTACACCCAATATATCAATAATATCAAACATTAGGCTTTATACCCTATAAGAATGAGCTAGACTACCAGCTATACTAAAATACTAACATGAGGTATAGCAACTATGTACCTTGGTTGGTTCCAATTTGCAGAGTTTTTACGATTGACAGGCCTGTTGTGAAATTTAGAGACACCTGCCTCCCGGGCAGTTTCAGCCGCTAAAGGAAAACGGTTTCCTTGAAAGTTGGACCTTTTCTGGGCAAGAGCCCCCTGAAAAAGGGAGAGATGCTGAGATCAATATTTCATACTGGAAACTGAATAAATCCCACTGCAGACACTAGGTGAATAATTTGAATGAGCTCAAATGCCATAACGAACCTGCCTAAGAGTTGACCTAGAATCCGTGTATTGCCTCATCTTAAAGGACCGGTCTTGGTTCCCATTAAAACTCCCACGACTTTTGTTCTGCAAGCCAGATAATTTCATAAGCAAACACAACTTAAATCTATAAACATTGATTACGATATGACTTCACAACAACAAACGATACTATGATAGATCACATGTCTTGGACATACCGATACCCTTTGCTTCTTCTTTTCACCATTTGTCTTAGACATCTTAATAATATCATCTGCAAAAAAAGAAAAAAATGACGATTACATTATAGTTCTGGAAAATCAAAAAATAACAATCACTTCAAAAGCTTAAACATATACTAAGCAGCTCACAGACACAGACAATTACCCAGAGTCATTAACATTTTCTTATCTGTCGCGACAACCTCATCCCAAAGTGGTTTCGTTGCCATCTGCAACGGAATGCCAAAATCAATGATGATGACGATGATGATACTCTGAAAAGGATACCATCATTGGGGATTAACAGAAAAGGCAATGAACAGAAATTTTACACTACACCAATCTCTTTCACTTGGAGTACAATTTATTTCAAAATAGAAACTGGCAGAACCAAGGGAGCTAGCAGGGGCACTCACCCCACACTATGAACAAACTAAAAATTTTCGGGGGCAAGGGAAGAGGGAATGGAGTATAGGTTTACGGACACAATTTCCCTCTAAAGTCTAAACCTTCCAACGCTGGAGGGATTTTGGTTTGTCTTGGTGGAGGGAAAATGGATCCCTCCAAATCCCTCCCCCTCCATTTTCCTCCAGCCTCGTTTGCTAAACAATGGATTTTGTATCCGTTGTTCCCCCTACCCTTCCTTTCTGGCCAAATCTTCCGATCCAAACAAACCCTTGTTTTTTGGTAAAAATGTAAGTATCATTAATAACCAATAACCAAGCCATTACATCAACAAATACATCACCACATATCCAAGATTCCAAGTCTGATCCTCATACAGGATTACGACCAATTAAATACAGTACAACACACTCAATCTAACCAATCTAAGGAAAGAATACATCTATCATTTTTCAATTGCAGTTTAATCCTTATGCAAACATCAGATTTAATTCGCTTGCTAAGTATTTCAGGTGCGACCAGGGACTTATGGATTCAACAAATCATTTCGAACCCACCAAAGATGATACACAAGAGCCATAATAACCACAGTAGCAGCCTTCTTATGGATATGCATCATCCTGCAATTCTCCCACCAACCTAAAACATCAACATCAGGCAGAGTATATCTGCACCATTGCGTTTACAAGCTGCAAGCTCTTGAGGTTCTCCGTCCAGTACACACAATTCACACTCACCATCGATGACGCCCATTCTACTTAATCTGTCTTTTGTAAGGAGTCCCTTTTGAGTTATGACATGCCCACCCAACCAATAAAAGCATGTTTTGGAACATTAAGTCTATTCCACACGAGTTTAAACCGACTGACATTGTTACTGGAGCACCCAGCCATAGGTACACATCAGCTATCGTACATTCACCATTAATAGTCCTCCACCATATATCCCGATACCAATTGATCAGAGTATCTTTCACCTTCACAAGCCCTTAGTTTTTTTTATTTTATTTCTAGTTTACCTTATTGCATTACTAGTCCGTCTATCAAATCACTAATCTTAGTTTCCACCATTGTCTAGATTACGACCAAGATATTCAAAATTTGATACTTCGTACTAACGGATTATAATCATGCAGGAATTATACACTAATACACCTACGAAACAAAAGTCTAACCTTATATCCAAGTTGAAAAATGAGAACAAGAGTTAGCTCAAGTGGTAAGAGCACTCTTATCCTAATCATGAAGTTGGGGGTTCGATTCTCACCCGTGACATAATGCGCTGATTTGAACCAAAAAACTTTTTTTTGTTGAAAAACAGAAAACAAATCAATTCAATTATATTACGATATCATATAAAAAAGAGGGGAATTTTTTTTTTTTAAAAGTTGGTATTTATTTCATTCAGAAAACCTAACTACAATCAACATTCATAACAGACCGTTAACGAAGATTAAACAGTAAACGTTACTCACAAAAATTACGATATAAAGATTCAATTGCGCCATTATTGAAACGAAATTGAGAAAGGATAGACAAACATGCATACCAGATATCGTTAATGGAGCTGCGAAACGAGTAAAAGAGGGTAGGACGTGCAGCAGAAAAATTGAATTGGGAACTAGGGTTAGGAATTTAGGATCTTGTATAGTTAGTTACTAGTTTGATATGAATAGTATAAAAAAACCGCGAAGTTTACGTATGGATTATTTGTCGCATTTTCGCGTTTTAATTTAGCCTCTCATACTTCACTACTTCATACTCCAGTTCATACTATGAATTGTACTTCGTAATTAAATTTACAATTAGTCTATCTTAAGACGGTTGTATGGAGCTTCCGTCTTAATCTACCCACCTTAATATAAAAGTGGCTAAGGAATGTTACTATTCATAATGAATAGTAACATTAGTTTTTTTTTTTTTTTTTTTTTTTTAAGTTTTCTAACCCTACTCTAACCCTCTACCGACCACGATACTTGTACTCTTCTGCACTCTCTCTTTCCCTCAAATGCCTCCCTGCCTTTCATTCAATTCGTTCCCTTTTCTTCCTTTTCCACTTCCTCATTTTTCCCTCACCTTTATCCCATTCCCTTCTTCTCTTAATTCTGATGATGATAAAGTGGACGCCTTTAACTTTGGAGCTTGCTATGATAATAACAACAACGATAATGGTGGAGGAGCTCAATCAAATGCCGCGATACAGGTATGATTGTTCATGTTCATAATTTGCAATAAATTTGTTTCTATCTATATCCAACACTTAATTTGATTGATTCAATATAAATTTGGGATTTTTTGGTTATTTTTTCTATAGATTCACTCTGTACATTTGTTTAGGTTAGTTGAAATGACGGAACTATTAGAAAAATCTACTTGCTCCTTAACTTAGATGTTGGGTTAGTTTAGTAATGATTAATCGGACAAAAAATTAAGGATTTTCATTTCTTAATTAAGAAATTAGCCATGTTTTAAATCATTGAGGATTGATAGGCAGTAGTAACCTTCTGAAACTAGCCTAGCCTTTGATTTTTTTAGATTTGAGAAACGGTGCTTTTATTGCAGGTGGTCTCCAATTGGATTGGAGACGTATGGAGAGACATTTATCTGTTGAAAAAAAAGTAAGTTATCACCATTTCGTGATCGCCTCATTTAGTGCTTAGTATTTTGAAAGGGTAATTCGGGTAAAATTGATCTTACAAAGCTGTGTCATTACTGAACTTTGGAATGTTTAATGTTTTGGGCTTGAATGTTTCTGTTTTCGACTGTTGAATTTAGGTGAGAAGTATGAGGATTTGTTGCTATTGTCTTTGATGTTTTTAGATTGTGTTTCAAGTGTTTTTTTATTTTTTTATTTAGTACTTTTAATTGTGTATTTCATTACTGTCTTGGCTATATTTTAGATACCACAATGCTAGAAGTTGCTTCCTGAATTTTATAGGACTTCATTTGCTTGTTTTTGCAGTATTTATGGTGATTGGAGCTAATACTTTTTTGTAACAAAGGGGGGATCCAAGTTTATTTTTATTGCCTTCTCGTTCATTTTTGTTTAGTATAATAGTGTCACTCTAATAGTTTATTTTTCCTTAGTATGATAGTGCCACACTAATACAAATCAGTCTGACGGAAATACGATAGTGACATCTTTGTTGACAGATGAGATGATTTGATCATTTTCAGCCTCGAATCTTAAACCAACTCAAGGTAATTAATTTCTTTGGTTCTATTTTCTAATATTGAATGAGAGTTCGAAGTTTAACCAATTTTGAATTCAAAATTTACTTTGTTGGTTGTGCGATGATTTTGTTTTGGAGGGAAAGAGATAAACACAATTTTCTTACTTCCTCGTTACTCTTCCACTACTACTGCATCTAACCAGTGACTGTTGTACAGATTATCAATTGTGCATTATGTCCTTTCATCGAGAAACTGTGAATTGTGCTACTTAGTTGAAATAAAAACTGGTAAGCGTGTCGACTAAGCTGGTTATTGGGCGGGTTGAATATTTTTGGTTATTGGTCCTAGCCGCTGAAATGAGTATCAAGGATGATGAAGAAAATTCTAGGTAAAGATTAAACATGTAAAGAATGTGAGAGTTTAGGAGATCTTGTATGCTAATTTAATAAGTCTAATCAAAATTGATACTAATTCTTTGATCGTGCCTTTTTTAGTTGTTAAGAATGTTACTATCAGTCAGTAACAAATCCAGTCCAATTTATACCTGCCTTAATCAACTAAGTGACTGGAATTCGTCATGTTCTTTCTCCGGTGGCTTGGTTTCTTAGTGATTTAAATCTCATTTTGAGGATCCCGGCCATTTAGGTTCTAAACAACGCTTCGTACTATTAATTTCTTTAATTTACAGGTTAACCTTAGAATCATTTGACTGAACCAAAGAAACTGAGTTAGGAATAGAATGTGCAAGGGAACCTAAGTTTGATAGGCGTGATTCACCCTTATGATACTGTCAGAATTGTGATGTTGGTCTGATGGTTGTGGAGATGCAACAACTCAGTATTCACAGGTCATGGGGTCTGGTGAAGTTTGGTCTACTTTTGCTTTTCTCGATAACATTTTGAAAGGTCTTGGATGGAATGGGTTACGTTGCTTGCCTTGGGTTGTTTGGGGTGCTTGGGAGCAGTTCAGAGTAACATTCTGAATTTAAATGTGTCATGTAATAGTACTCTAACATTGAGAAAACACTGGCTGTTTAGTTATAGCAATGCTGATGTTTTTCAATTTACAGCGAGGGTGTTTATGGAGTTAATGAGTGAGGGTAGTGTGTATGTTTATGGATGGTTGATTGATTTAAGTGGAAAAAATATTTCGGAAAAAATTAAATTGGCTTCAGAAAAGCATCTGGAAGTATAAAAAAAGCTACGACAAGTTAGAAAATGAAATTAGCAAGAGGAAAGAGGGTTTCATCCTTCGTAGTTTACTACTTTACTGTGTAGTTTGAAAATCATCAATTCATCAAGCTAGGTTGCAGAAAGCAAATGGAATCATGATGAGATAGTATGATCATGGTTCCTTGTAACAAGAGGAAGTAGATTGCTTAACCATGTGCGGAGTAATCCTTAAAAATGACCGCTATTCAGCAATTTAGCACAAAAGTTGTTTAGCTTGTGGTAATACCCAATATTATCATTGAATAGGAGTGTTTTTCAAGTGTCATTATGATACAACATGTCCTATGTGACTTTTGTTTACTGCTCTGCAAAGTTTGGAATTGAGTGGGTAAAAGAAATTGTTGCAGCTTTCTTAATTTTTTTTTATAAAGGTTTCTTGTAAAATGAAATATTGTTTTCATTTCATTTATGTTGTATTCATTAATCTCTTCTTTGCCCATTTATTAAATGGGCAAAGAAGAGATGAATGAATCTTTGTCACTCATTGGAATTTAAAAGTAGCGTTTTTTAAAAGCTGAGTCACTATCCAGCTCCTTGTCATTGCCTAATATGTTGTACGTCATAGCAATTGCCTGCAAAAACGCAAGTCTCATTGCACAAAAAAACAACTAACCTCTGTGTCGCCGATTAGAAATGCTTTGGTGTCATTATTCTCCAGCATGTCCTATGTGAATTCGTTTACTTCTCTTGAAAGTTTGAAATTGACTAGGCAGAAACTCTTGTAGCTTTCTTTAAATTTTGTTTGATGCAGTTTTTTCTGAAATGCTGATTTCATTTCATTAAGGATGTACTTCGTATTAATCTCTTCTCTGCCCATTTCCCATATTATTGTGGCCACCAATTTCAAAGCTTAGGCATTATTAGTTCTATATTTCAAAGGTGTTTAGTATGACCCTAATTTTTGTGGAAGTTTCATCCATTAATCTTTTTCTTGATAGTCGAGCATGCTCATGTATGATCCTCTTAATGCTTCACACTTAAAACTTGCAATTTTCTACTTTAGATGTTCATTCAAGGAAATTGTTTAAATGGCTCATTTCGTTGCAACCTAATTCGTATATTGCATAGATTTTCACTTAACAGCCTGTATGATTCTGGTTGGTGGTGTGTAATAAGTGGTCTGAAGATAAGGCCTCAGTGCCTCACTTTCTCGAATAAAGGTCGTAAATCTCATCTATCTGAATAAAAAGGGCTTGGCTGATAAGCCTAATATTGAAAAATGTGTACCTTTTGGTGTTCATCTTATATATCACGTCTTTTCTTTTATGTAAGATTGCATAAATCTAATTATCTAACCCCATTATGTCGCCATAGCAAGAGCCTTTGAGAGAGTGGAGTAATGTTATTACTTATGATGGCCTTCATCAACTTTTGACTTCCCATTTATTACCACAAAAAAATATAGCCTTTGTGATTACTCATTTGAAATCAGCTCTAAATTGTTTACTTCTAAATTTTACCATGTAGATGAATGGATATGTCTTTAGGCATAAGTGCTCTGTTAAACTCAATTACTATCTGGGTCAGTGTCTTTTTGGAATGTGTAGTACTCCGAGCTATAAACAAATCTAAACTTTACGCTAATTGGTAAAAGATAGCTCTTCCTTTCTTTTATATATTGGCCAAAGGTAATTTAGTATTCATATTGGATGGAAATATAGTGATGTGAATCTGCCTGAATACTGAATTGATTGTATAGGGTTAGTCACATGACCTGCAGGATTTTAATTATATATGTTCATAAAGACCATGAACGCTCCTGCTATCGACGAGAGTTCAACTTGTATGGCTTAATAGGTAGTGCCTCAAATGAGTATACATGGTCGATCTGTCCCCTGTTAATAGCCCAAGAAGAATTCTCAGTTTGTCAGGAAAAGAAGAGATACTGGTTCATTCATGGATGTTGAAGGCTAGGCTTCTGGAATTGGTCTATCTGGTCAACGTGGCCCAAAGCCAGCTGAAGTATATGGATTTCTAGGTGATTAGTGTCATTAGAACCCTGATTACTGCAAGCATTTACTAGATTTGGTTTTAGATAAACCAGTGCACGAACGAATACACACTGGACAGACCTTGTGTGGTGGCTAAAAGAGTTCAGTTACTGAACTTTCTAAAACTAATATGGAATGAGAAGAGACAAGATTTCAAGAAGGAAATAATTGTAAGAGCTCAGAGTTCAGTACCATACAAGATTTCGTGAATGAGTTGATTCTAAGAGATACAGAGGTGGATTGAGAAGTTATACAAATGAGACTGATTTTGTGAATTTTCGGTAGCAGTAATCAATTGGCACCCGGATAGCAGAGTTGCATTAGTAAGAGTTATTACTTTTATGTCATTGTTTACCTTAAAAAGGTGTAATTCTTTATTCAATACAATTCTTATATTTCAACAAAAAAATTAAAAAATAATTGTAACTTCAAACTACTTTATTGTTGTTAAGCGTGATAAGTTAAAAATAAAATGTTAGGCAAATAACATAAGATGTTAATAATATAAAAAATACTCTCTTCGGCCCAGTCAATTGTTGTCCTATTTCTTTTTAGGGTGTCTCAATGAATTGTCGCCCTTTCTATATTAGGAAAGGTTTCTATGAGTAATTTGATCACCCAATTGACTATTGTCCATTTGTTATCCACTAAGCGGAACCACAAATGGTGCCCACTCTTTCCTTAGTCTTTATGTCAAAATGAAAGGACATCAATTCACCAGCGAGGGAAGGAGTAGTATACTAGGACAAAGTCACGTTATAAAATTATTTGATGCAATTTTGGAATGATTTTGACCCCAAAATTGCGTTTTAAACACTTTTAGAGATGGTTGCACAAGAAGCAGTCTAAATTGCATGTGGTTATTGTAGTGGTTTTCGTGGTCTCGTTACACTCAAGAAATAAAATTACGCTAATATAAATATCTTGGGGTATGGCGCGCTTCCGCGCGCCATACAACAACTAGTAATCATAAAAGGGTCTGTTAGCTTATTCTTTAACTTATTTAGAATATTATTTGGTTGCTATCTTTGACCAAATAACTAATTTATTTGGTGTATAGTTTGTTACTTATTTTGTGAAGATTAGGAGCTATTTTTGCTAGGTTTTTCCTAACTTCTAGCTACTGTTTATTGTATATAAACCAAGTCCAACGTAATACAAGACACACAAAATATTTCACAAATATTTCTTCTTCATTTTCTCCTCTGATTTGTGTCAACATGGTATCGTGAGGACAGGCTTGTTTTCCTGTCTTACTGTTTTATTTTCGTTTTTTTTTTTTTTTTCATCCTTTTCTTTTCTTGTCACGATGGTTGACGATAAGAAAGGTGATGACTCTTTTGCTATTTCTTCTTCCTCACAAAACAATCCAATTTATACTATTTCTCATCAAGACGGTACGGGAGCAAAAATTACTCACGTATCGCTCACCGGACCGAACTACGAGGAATGGGCAAGAGGTTTTAGGGTTGCGTTGGGAGCCAAGAGGAAATTGGGTTTCATTAATGGTAACATTAAGCAACCGTCTGATCCCGCTGAAGTGGAAGAGTGGGAGGCTATGAATTTTTTGATCGTTGCGTGGATCTTTAATACAATCGATTCTCGCATTCGGTCTTCTATATCTTATCGTGAAACGGCTCGAGAATTATGGGAAGATATTCGTTTACGTTTCACAGTCGCTAATGATATAAAAATTTATCAGATTCAATGTGACTTGTCTGAGTGCAAACAGAAAACTGGAGAGACCATAATGGATTATTATGGTCGTATAAAGAAATTATGGGACGATATGAATGACTTTGATGCGTTGCATGTCTGTCAGTGCTCTACCTGCCCTCCGATTTTGCGTAAGAAACGTGAAGCTGATCAGGTACGAGGTTTTTTAATGGGACTTGATTCCAGTTATGCTGCTGTTCGTTCTCAGTTATTGGGTACCAAACCGTTTCCGCAAATTGAGTTGGTTTACTCGAGGCTTGTGCAAGAGGAAGAAGTTCGCAACATGACTCGGGCTAGAGAGGAGAACGCCTCTGCCATGGCTTTCGCCATTCGAGATGGAAACAATGGAAAGCCGCCACAGCAACCTTCTGGTGGTCGCTCTCGCTTCACGTGCACTTATTGCACAAAGGATGGGCACACTGAAAGTCGGTGTTATAAGAAACATGGGTATCCATCTGATCGAGGACCGAGTCGAGCTCGTTCAGGCGAAGGTTCGTCGTCTCCTGCTTCTGCCAAGGCTAATGCCGTGAATGGTGAGCCCTCGGTTGCCACTAATATGGTTTGTTTGAGTGGTAAGTCCTCTATTCGATGGATTATTGACACGGGTGCTTCGACTCATGTCTGTGGTGACGACACCTTATTTGACTATTGTTATCCTATTAATCCTATTAACATTGGATTGCCAAATGGAACCAATCTGGTTGCTCATCAGGCCGGCACCATCTCGCTTAATGCCCGTTTTGCTTTGTATAATGTTTTGTTGGTTCCGTCTTTCAAATGCAATCTGTTATCCGTCTCCCAGCTCTTAGCTTCACATAATTTACATGTTCAATTTAATAATTCGCAATGTCTGATACAGGACCGTGCTCTGACGACGATTGGTGTGGGTGATCTTGTGGATGGACTCTATTACTTGACGATGGAGGAACCGGTTCGTGTTAATGTGGTTAATAGCGCTGCTACTGTCGAGTTATGGCATCAACGAATGGGCCATCCTTCTCATCGGGTTTTGGAGCATCTTCCCTCTATTTCTCGTTTTAATAGCAATTTTATTCCCGAACATTGTGATATTTGTTTTCGTGCCAAACAATCTCGTACTCCGTTTCCCTTAAGCGATAATAAAGCTGCTGGAATTTTTGATTTAATACACTGTGATGTTTGGGGTCCCTATGAACCGAACCGTGCTTGCAATTCTCGCTATTTTTGGTCAATTGTCGATGACTACTCACGGTGTGTCTGGGTTTTTCTTATGAAAACAAAAGATGAAGTGCCTCGTCTTTTGCTTGAATTTTTTGCCCTCATTAACAGACAGTTTAATGCTAATGTGAAAATCTTGCGTAGTGACAATGGAACCGAGCTACGTGGTCTGTTTTCTTATTTTAAAGAACACGGGATTATCCATCAAACTTCCATGATAAAAACACCCCAACAAAATGCTCGGGTTGAGCGCAAGCATAGACACATTTTGAATGTTGCACGAGCTTTACGTTTTCAAAGTTCTTTGCCTATTGATTTTTGGGGTGAATGCGTGTTGACGGCCGCATTTCTTATCAATCGAACTCCTACTCGTCTGTTACAACATAAGACCCCTTTTGAATTATTGTTTGGTTATGTTCCCGACCTTAGCTTAATTCGTGTTTTCGGGTGCTTATGTTATGCTAAAAATGCTCATATCACTAATAAATTTGATTCCCGAAGTCGGAAGTGTATTTTTCTTGGATATCCGTTTGGCAAGAAGGGTTGGAATCTTTATGATATTGAAACGGGCACCTATTTTCAATCGCGTGATGTTCATTTTATTGAAAACAATTTTCCGTATGCTGAAATTATTGAGCCTCTGTTAGATGACTCGGATTTCAATGGGTCTTGTGATACCATCTACATACCCTCTGTTCCTTCGCAACCCTATGCTAGTCCATCTTCTACCCCTGTTTTAGAGCATACGGGTACTAGCAGCGAAGGGGGGTCTGGTTGTTCTTTGAGCGAGTCAGATTCGAATATTGCTCGTAATGACGATGACGGGAACATACATGTTGAGCAGGAAGTTGTTGTTGAGAATATTGAACAGACCATTGTTGATGAGCATACCGAGCCTGCTGTGTCCATGGGTGATTCAGATATTGTTGGTGAACAGGGGCGAGGGAAACGAGAGAAATTTGAGAACACTCGACATAAGGATTTCGTTCCTTGGGAAGCTATTCGGAACCACATTAACACCACATTTTCTACGGTTCCTTCGAGTCCATCATCATCCACATCTTCTCACGTCTCAGGTACTCCGTATCCTATTGCTAATTATGTAAATTATGCTAAGTTTTCTTCTGCCCATCAAAGTTATCTTGCAGCCATCACAACCGAGGTCGAACCAGCTTCTTTTAAGGAAGCCGTTCGTGATCCTCGTTGGAAGCAGGCAATGGAGGCTGAAATTGAGGCGTTAGAGGCGAATAATACATGGACTATTGAGGAGTTACCCGCTGATAAAAAGGCTCTTGGTTGTATGTGGGTTTACAAAATAAAGCATAATTCTGATGGGTCTGTTGAACGATTTAAAGCTCGACTTGTTACTTTTGGTAATCACCAAATTGAAGGGGTTGATTTTGCTGAGACTTTCGCTCCAACTGTTAAAATGGTTACTGTTAGAGTTTTTCTTACTATTGCAGCCATTAACAATTGGGAATTGCATCAGATGGATGTACATAATGCTTTCCTTCATGGGGATTTGGATGAGGAAGTCTATATGAAACTTCCACCAGGTTTCGGGCACGGTTTGCAGGGAAAAGTTTGTCGTCTTCATAAATCTTTATATGGTCTCCGACAAGCTCCTCGTTGTTGGTATGCTAAACTTGCTCAAGCTTTACGTTCTTATGGTTTTTCTTTTAGTCCATCAGATCATTCATTGTTTATTTATCGAAAAGGAAATGTTGTCATTAATATACTCGTCTATGTAGACGATTTGGTTATTGCCGGAAATGATGGTGAGGCAATTAAATCCTTTAAGGCATACTTAAATCAATGTTTCCGAATGAAGGATTTGGGCAAGCTAAAATATTTTTTGGGTCTTGAGGTTGCAAGAAACTCTACTGGCATTTTTTTGTGTCAACGAAAATATACTCTTGACTTGCTTGGTGAGACGGGGCTTCTCGGGTGTAAGCCTGCTACTGTTCCTATGGACGAAAAACATGACTTGGAGAATTCTTTGACTCCGCTATTTTCTGATCCCACTCAATACCGTCGTTTAGTGGGCAAGCTGATTTATCTTACTCTCACTCGACCCGAGATAAGTTACGCGGTTCACCTTCTCTCACGATTTATGAAAGCTCCCTCACAGTGCCATTGGAATGCCGTTCTTCGGGTCCTTCGCTATTTGAAGGGTCAACCGGGACAAGGTATTCTCTTCCGTGCTAACGCTCCGTTGGAATTAGAAGCTTATTGTGATGCCGACTGGGGTAAGTGTCCTACCACTCGACGTTCTCTTACTGCTTCTTATATTTTCCTTGGCGGGTCACCTATTTCGTGGAAAACAAAACAACAAGCTACTGTGTCTTTGTCTTCCGCCGAATCGGAGTATCGTGCTATGGCAGGTGTTACTTGTGAAATTCTTTGGCTCAAAGGGCTTCTTCGTGGCTTGGGCATTGAACATTCGAAACCAGTTCCGCTGCATTGTGATAGCCAAGCTGCTTTGAAAATTGCCAACAATCCTGTCTTTCATGAACGCACGAAACATATTGAAATTGACTGTCATTTTGTTCGTGACGAAATTGTAAAAGGCACTCTTGCTCCATCTTATGTCAATACGAAGTGTCAACTTGCCGATATCCTGACAAAAGCACTTGGACGGTCTCAATTCCACACGATTTTGGACAAGTTGGGCATTTCGAACCTCCACGCTCCAACTTGAGGGGGGGTGTTAGCTTATTCTTTAACTTATTTAGAATATTATTTGGTTGCTATCTTTGACCAAATAACTAATTTATTTGGTGTATAGTTTGTTGCTTATTTTGTGAAGATTAGGAGCTATTTTTGCTAGGTTTTTCCTAACTTCTAGCTACTGTTTATTGTATATAAACCAAGTCCAACGTAATACAAAACACACAAAATATTTCACAAATATTTCTTCTTCATTTTCTCCTCTGATTTGTGTCAACAGGGTCAAATATCAATATCAACTTGTACTTAAGGATACCCTTATGACTTTGCGACTAGTCCATTATACATGTATACCTTATTACCACCTTGCACTAAATCGAACTTTTGGAGAGTTCCCTGTGAAATTTGAATATCATTGACGTTAATCTTTCCACTTTCCGCAAAATTAAGCCAGTTTTGAGAGACTAAAGTGCAGTTGCTTAATTTATGTCTAATACTCGACATGTGTAATCTACTTTTCTCATTTTCTGACATGGGAGTAATGATCGCCATAACCTTTCATAACTCATCAAAACGATCATATACTAAAAGATCAACCTATTTTTCTTTTCTTAAAAACGAACCACTATTCACCAGAGATCTCTTCCAGCAATGGCTTTGTCAAATGGTACAGATGTAGGGTTCGGTTATTATGTAAGTAGGTCACTGATTTCGTGGAATCGATATAACAAACACAAAATCAATATCTGCCAATGAGCCTTATAAGAACAAAAAAAAGGGACGTGCTTTTTCACATACGGATTTTACTCTTTCACATACGATTTTTACAATATTACCCTTGTCATTGTTTTTTCCATCTCTTCACCCAATCGATTTTTTCCTCCCTTCTTTCATCTCCCCTCACCACCAACCTCACCACCAAATCACTAACACCATCCCACCGTCTACTCCGTTCACCAACTCCGGCCAAGCTATTCCATGTCGGCACAACCTAATTATTGTTTACATAATGACAATTACAACCCAAATATATTTGATTAAAAAAAGAAAGAAAAAAAGACAGCAACATCCCAGCCTCCCACCACCTGACCGGCTGACCACCAACACCAGACCACCAACACTTGACTACCAGACCATCACCTTCTCCGACCTCCACGCCCAGAGAGACACACGGCCAATCTCCCTGCAATGCCCTCTCGCACTGCCCCATCTTCCGCATTCTCCGCCGCTTCCACCACCACCTTGATCACGCACCAGCCCCTAACCACCACGCACCACCCATTTAACCACGGTCCACCACCCATAAGCACGGCCCAGTGGTCCACCACCTGAACCACCCCGTTGATAAAAAAAGTGACCAATTAGTTTCATTAATTAACAATTAGTAAACCCTATTAGTTTTAACAAAATATATTAACAATTGTCCAAGAACATAATTTAATTCACTAGTTTGAGCAATAAAATTCATTGTTTAATTTTAAACATTTAGATTCGATTTTAGGGAAATTCGTAACCTATAGATTAAAATTTGTTTAGGTTTAGAAATGGTTTAGAAAAAGGGTAGGATGTGGAAAATTAATGAAAAAGTGTATGTGAAAGAGTAAAGTTCGTATGTGAAAAAGTAATTCCGAAAAAAAAAAGCATCGTTTCTTTAATGTTCAATTGGACTGTTCTCAGTTGGCTGATCAAATAGGGGCCAAACTACATTATTCCAGAGTTTGAGCAAGAAATATTTGAACTTATTGTCGCAATTTTGTGTATACCCAAGCGGCCAAGCCTCTCTATGGGATCCAAATTAGCAGCAATTCAAAAAGAAAGAACATGAACTTGTCAGAATCCTATCGATTCTTCAGTTATCTCCATAGACCCACTTCTCAGAATTGATCGTATAGGTGACCAATTCCTCTGGCTTGAACCACAAGTTAATCTCATCTTTGGCAGTCTCTGGGCCGTCACTTCCATGGATAATGTTCCTACAAACAGAAAAGTACGATTCAGATCCTCTTTGTCAAAATGTGGCAGCTACACATGGGCCATATCAATAGTTGGGCAGTAGAAAAGGGTAGTTTTCGACCATAATGCAAAATGGAGAATTATCGATCCTTGGCGAGAAAGGGTCGGTCAATGGGAATCAAAACAAGTGCTCTTTATTAATGCCTATGGTACGCACTCTTAGAGAGGAGTCCAAAAATCAGTGACCGGTATATGTTATAGTTCAAGTGGAGAAGCAATGATACCTTCCAACAACTACAGCAAGATCTCCTCTGATTGTTCCTGGCTCCGACTTTTGTGGATCCGTGGCTCCAATAAGTTTTCTGCCGTATCTAATCACACCCTCACCTTCCCAAACCTACAGAAATGAAGTACAGATCTTAATACGGAGTAATAAACTACTGGAGTCATATTTGGCTTGAAGAAAGAAAGCTGGTATTGTACAGTGTACACTAACCATTGCAACAACTGGACCGGAGCTCAAGAAATCACAAAGGCCGTTGAAGAAAGGCCTCTCACTGAGGTCATGATAGTGCTTCTGGGCAAAATCCTTCGAGGGAACAACTACCTTGATGGCAACAAGCTTGAAACCTTTACGTTCAAAACGAGCTAAAATTTCTGAAATCTGCATTATCCAAAAAAGTCTGTATTAGCCAAAACAAGCAGAGTCCAAATGCTGAAGGAACCGTGATGATAAATCTTCACACAGAAAATACAAGAAAATCAAATTACCAGTCCTCTTTGCACTCCATCAGGTTTGATGGCAATGAAAGTGCGTTCCAGCTGCAAAAACAAAAAGTTCTGTTAGAATGCTATTTATAATGTATAGTATTCCGTATATCAGAAGAGGTAACGTGAAATTATTACCTCTGCAGCATGGGCATCCTGGTCCTGAAGCATGTAAACTGCATTGAACAGGAGAAAATATAGCGAGAAATCAGAGAGAATAGACAACATTCTACTTCAATGACAACTACAGCAGTGACAGACAGTGACACTGACAGACTAACCCCCACCCCCCATACAGCCCATTTGGTGAGCGGTTTGGTGATGTTATTGAATATGTCAATCGAGGAATCATGGAGAAACAGCAACATTAGACTGTAGCTCGAAAAGTAGGAGTTTGAGAAGATACCCCATTTACGGTACATTCAAGAGGCAAAAGACACCAGGAAAAAACATGTGTTTTTGAAACCGAAAGATGATTTCCAATGCCAATTCTCACAGTTAAGCAAAAAGACTTAGTTTGTTTTTAAAAGATTTAATATTTGAAGATTTACCACATGGCCCAATGCCAAAACAACGGAAATGAACAAGCCTACCCTTCCTGTTATCAAGTTAGAGAAACAAACCATGACAATAAACCTCACATACTAGTATATAGCCGCATCACACAGCAATCCAGCAGGCAGTATAAATCGCGCAATTTAGAACGAAAAGAAACAAAATAGATTGGAAAAAGATTGGACTTTCACTTGAAATCACTCAAGTCACACAAGAACAAAAACTACATACCTGCTGCAGGCAAAGCCAAAGCAGAGGACAGCCATGAACCAGATGCGTTCGCTCTTCCAAGGGAGGCCAAGATTTGTGCTTTTCCTCTCAAAGAAACGGCAGCTGTAGCAGCTACAGCTCGCCCCTCTGCATTCACCACATTGATTGAGTTACCATCAAATACGCCACTTCAATTGATAAATAATGATGGACAATATCGTAAATCAAACAATCAAACTAAATACACATCCTTCACAAGCCCACTTCTTTTCAAAATTTATATCCCCTCAATTATAGATACTGGTTAAGAAAACTCAGTAATGTCATTTTTTTCCGAAAACTTGCATCAGGATTATGATCCAATCTTAGTCTGTAAGAGTTGTAGCTTTTAACAACCACATACACACCATTTAAAAAGCTTAACTTCAACTAATTTGACAAACAAAAAGAAGCATTGTCCGAGGAATACAATCAGGCATTGGACTATCTTTATAATTCTTCGTGACGGGTATTTTAATCAAAGGTAAATAAATGATTGGGACAAAGAGAGTAATAGCCTTAGGTAGAGTCCGTCATTTTAGTGGACCCTACATGTTTTAATACCACCAGTGACGCTATCTCATTTTCCGTATCAAGATAACACCAAACAACAGCCACTCAAATAAGGTGTAAATCAGAATAAAAGGGTTAATTACATATTTACATGAGAATCGAATAAAGTGAATCACATTATCACATTAATAATAAAATAACAATTAAAAAAACATAGAGAGAAGAAAGAGTACCAGGAAGAAAGTGGGAGGATGACTTGGTAGAGGAAAGAAGAGACTTGGCAAGCCTTGAAGCAGATCGGTAAATCTGCGTCCTCATTTTTTGGGATTTTGATTTCAGAGAAATGAAGGGAGTTTGGTGAGACAACAGATGATGTTACTGCCTTCTCTTACTCTACTCTACTTATATATACCGGATTACCGGCCCACCTTCATTTATCTTGTCATAAGGTAGGTGCTCGACTTGGCAAAAGCAACCCGATCAGAAAAGGCTGACCCGAGACCCGAAACTATCACGAGCTGAAACCCGAAATAACCGAAAACCCGAATTAACCCGACCCGAAGTGCGTCGACTCGAAATTGACCCGACGACCCGATTCGAAACCACTACCCCGAAAATGGCCCAAAAAAATATAAATTTAATGTAACAAAAAAAGACTTGAAATGACTATATGCACTTTTTTTCTTAAATATTGACCCGAAAATTACCCGGACCCGAAATAACCTGACCCGTTGACCCAAATTTGACCCGTTCAACTGACCCGAAAATCACCGAAACCCGAACTAACCCAACCCGACCTAACCCGATAATATGATAAACCTGAAATGGCCGGACCCGAACCCGATCCAATCGTTATTTCCCAGCTTTCAAGTACATTTAGCTGATGCATCAAGTTCAGTATATTTATACAGGTCTTTGAAAAGTTGGAGACAACTCTATTTAGAGAAGCGGAAGCCAGTGTCAGACAGTCAGACTAGACAGTGGATTCATCGAAAAGTTGTAAGCCGCTGTTGTGCTGTCCACAACAGCGGCTTTTACAAAAAACAAGGAAAAAAAACCAAAAGAAGAAGTACGTCATTCATTCAACGGGGTTCTAAAAAATTAAACTCGGTGTGTCATACGGAGCAGTAATTAAGCAAGGAAGTCAAATTGTAAGTACATGAAAGCAGGGTATATTTTGTGTCCAAACTCCAAAGCGTTAAAACTGTACAAACCAGACAGATGCTAATCGTCGACCATAGAAGATTAGTTTTTTAACTCCTTTTGTGTCCAAACCCGTCTCTCGGACAATGGAAATAAACTCTCAACATAATCAAAATATATACATCTTTTAGATGTCATGTTTTCGATTGTGTCAGTTGTCGGATTATAAATGCGATGCACCAACTCTTCAGGCTGACTATTTGGATCGTCGTAGAGTGAAAACACCATATTTCCATCCATTCTAAATACGATGAAGTGTACATATGCAGACTCGCAAAATGGTCTGGATGTGAACAAATGTTGCCAGGAAACTGGAGTTCCTGAATTACCATCAACTTCGGTCACAAGTGGCCGTCCCTGGTCACAACCCAGGCATCAAAGTGGCGCTCTTTCTTTATCAAGTGCATACGCTGAACAACGATTGCAAGACGTTCTTTGTATAATGCCAACGCCTGTTTGTATATATATGGGTAATTCTTGAGAGCAATTGCATCATCTGGAAGATTACAAACCTCAAAAACTTCTGTGTGGAAGTTAAAGGACATGATTAATGGAACGCGCTTCAAGGACTTGACTGATAGGGTGTTGGCCGAATCTGAAGCGTAAACAATCCAATAACCAACACCATTTAAATAAGCATCCATCAAGAAGTTGTCACTATAAACCAAAGGCGTTGGTTCTGTAAGCCTCTTCCATGAATTTGTTTTTAAAGAGTGGAGCTCGTAACATTGTGTTCCATCCCGGTAATGATTTCCTCGAAGGGTCTTGAAATCATTAGAGATGGAATCAAACCCAAAACCAATCACTGAAGGAGGGTAGCTTTGAATACGGCAGCTTACCCAATTCGTAGTAAGGGCCTTGAATTCTCGAGTGGCTGGATTCCACAACCCAAGGTCCTGATAATTCGGCCAAAACCAGCAAACCACGCCTTTGACAGTGCCTACCACAATAGCTTCTGCAAATGTACTATCAACAAGTAAATTAGAAGTCAAATCCAGAGGAACATTCCCTGTGTGTTTAGAGAGAAGGGATACGTGACGGTCATGAAAGTAATCGATAGTTATGGGTCCTTCACAGAAAAAATACTTGTCACCGTCTGCTTTGCATATGGAATAATGAAGACGATGATGTCTCTCAACGAAGTTAACGTCTTTAATGAGGGAACACCACGATTTACACACGCATCTCAACCTTATTAACTGTCTTACTGCTAGTCTTGTTAGTATGTCTATTAAAATATCCTCTGGAAGGACACCGTCATCCTGAAACATCGAATTTCGATGCTTGGCATAGTTTCTTTCCATGGCCTAAACAGCTTAGTAATGTCTTCCAAGTTCCAATCCTATATTTGTAATTGTTTTATTTGTGTTACGTGTAAATATGAATATAGAAATCTCTTATTTATAGGAGTATACTATAAAATCCTACTTCTACTTGAATTAGGAAACACAAGCCGTTTTTATTCCACTTTTCCAAAGATAATTCTATTATACAGCTCAATCTTATTATGTACTCCTAGTTTTACACCGTGCAAAATTGCACGGACTTGAAACTGCTATAACCTATACTAAATAATAAAATTTCTAAGCCACCTTTCATCTAATAGAATATAAAAATAATACAATTGTAAACTACATCAACAATTGTATTCGAATTATACATATTAGTAATTTACTATCGTAAAGCAAAGTATTCAATCGTTTACTCGTGATCTTGAAAATCGGCAAACAAAGTTGTCCATGAGCAAAAGCGTGTCGGAACCAATATTTCATATTTGCATAATAAAAATAAATAAATAATATATCTGTTTGTCCTATACATTCACGAAATGAAAATAATAACCTAAGATATCAACAACATATATAATAAAGATAAATTAAACCTAAACTCGTCTAACCAACGTAGGCCAAAAATAAGAAAGCTAGTCAATGTAAGAAATGAGCCAAAGCAAACCAACTATAACTCGTAGTTCAACATTTCAACCCGTCACACTAACATACATATACTCTTAAAAACAACGCAAATCATCAAAGACATAAATTGTCGACATTAGTAAACCGTCTCCTAAAACTCCAAAACATTATGCTTTTCTACCCCTTTTTTCAAAATATCTACTTGATCATTTCCCAATTTCATCTTTTTAGCTCGCTTTTGGTTTTATTTATTGGTTGTCTCTCATTAATGTAATGAGAGACGGTGTCTTAGAAGATTTACGGTCTCTCTATTCTTCTCGAAATTCAACCCACAAGATGATGAACAAATTTATGTTGACATTTCAATTGAAAAATTGTTTTTACAACCAGAAACTCACGTATCTTTCACGTTTTGATTTATTTCAGCAAAATACTCCATAATTGTTTTTCGTAAATTTTATTTTCAGCGGGATATTTGAATTACTTTTAATTCATATGAATTTGTTGTTAACTTGTTCTATTACTTTCTTGATGCATTAAGTAATAAAATGTTGATTTTTTTACATTAGAACTATATTTATTTATACCCTTCGATTCATACCAAACTTAACATTCACTTTTTGGTGGTCAATTTTTGAAAACTTTGATCAAGAATATCGTTTAATTATGAAACTTTTAAAGATGGAACTTATAAGATTTGTTATGAAAAATATTTCATAAAACTTTATGTTTTACAAAAAAAAATCACGTATATATGAAGGAAAATACGATCAAAGTACCGCCTCGAAGACAACTCAAAAGTAAGTGTTACCTTTGATCTGGCGGAGGGAGTAATAATTTTAATCAAACCCGGCGTTTTTATACCAATCTGTTATTATATTTATTTATAGCATAAAATGTACTCCTAAAAAAATTAGTTGGATCTAAACATATTTATTGATATTAAATAAAATTTTTGGTGCATTCATAAATGTTTTGGATCATACGATTTAAAATAACATTTACCCAAAATTAAATTTAGTAAGTATAAGCATATTTAAGTACCAAAGATAATACTCCCTCCGTATCAGTCAATAATTCACATTTGCTTTATTTTCCTGTCACAAATTAAAATAAACGTAAGTAATTCACTGGGACAAAGGGAGTAATAGGTATGATATTTATGGCCTTTGTGAAGGTGAAATTGTTTTTTTACTAATCATTTGATGTATTTTTTTAATCTCGATTAAGAAAGCAACTAAGATAAAATATTTATAAAATCATATGATAAATTTAAAGACTAAAAAATTATAATGGCTAATTTAATTGGGCAAAATCACAAGGAGCGTGATAATAAATTAATAACCACTTCCAAATTACCATGTATGTTGTGCAAGTGTGGATAACCGACCCCACCAAAGAAAAATGCAAAAAAAATTGTTTAGCGGTGATGTTGCTTAATGAGAATGCAAGAAATGTTCCTGTTTTAATAAAAGTAGGACTAGTAGAGATCTCGCGCGAATGCGCGGTATTTTAGATAAGCCTATTAGAGAATTTAACAATTATACCATTGTTATTTAAATCCCTTTAAAAGTTAATTATAAAATATAATATTAATAATGTTTTATACAGAAGTAAAAAAAAGAAAGTTTAATACTTTTACTCCGTATTAGATTGTCGGTTATACTAAAACTATTTTCTCAACTATGTATTGTTATTACTATATCGCTTAAATATATCCCCCGCATGAATGCTCGTTATATAAAGATTTTAATTTATTATTTATAGATTTTAAATCAAAACGTCATTACTTTTTTTTTATTTTTTATAATTCACCCCTTTTATTTTAATATGAGAAAATAAAATTGAAGTGAAAAACTAATCAAGTGAATTTGAGTAAAATCATTAAGTGTGTATTTTAATAAAA
The DNA here is from genome assembly GCA_022085475.1 of Heliosperma pusillum. Taxonomy (NCBI): domain Eukaryota; kingdom Viridiplantae; phylum Streptophyta; class Magnoliopsida; order Caryophyllales; family Caryophyllaceae; genus Heliosperma; species Heliosperma pusillum. Next base: position 34,688 of record JAIUZE010000048.1, read on the forward strand.
AAAAATATTTTTACCACAAAACCGACGATTTTAATTCATAAGTTATACAAATAGTTTTAGTGATTTTTTTCATGAAATTAATAATGTAATTTTATCGTTTTTACTATACAAAATAAGCATGGTTTAAGTCTTTCTCTAATATTTTTAAGAGCCCAAATAAAAAATTTAGTAATTTATAATCTTAAAATTTATACCACTTTTGTTTGTTTTAATTAAAAAATTACGAAGTACAATATAGAGTTTAGAAAACATTATAGTGATTAAAAGATTATATATTTATGAAAATATATTAATTTAATGATATAAAATATTGTTTCCTTATTTAACGGGATTCCTTTTGGAGGGAAACTTTTGAGAATTTTTATTCTCTTTGTATAACGGGATTATATATTTATGAAAAAAATACTAATTTAATGATATAAAAGATTATATATTTATGAGAACTTTTGATGTACTATGTATATAATGTATTATATCGACCAATCAGTCACCGAATACATTCACGCCATTGATAGGCTATCGCACACCTTATCAAAGATAAATACCCCAGATACGTACAAATGAATGTAGTAATAGGGGTCGAACACAAGGAGACGGGAGTTGCAAGCAAGTTGTTATGGAGTGAATTATATCAAAGTCGGTTATCGATTGGTTTGGTTGGGTCTATGAAACAACAATAATAATAAAGGAAGAGTCTAGGGAGTTCGGGTCACACATGCAAATTATGTAAATGCTCAAGTCAAACTAGGAAATTGATAATAACGATTATTGTTTAGACTAAAGACACTCACCTCTCGATATTAGTGTCAACCATAGATCAGGTCCTAACGAACTCTCGCTATTGCTAGGTCGATCGTCTACTAACACCTGCTTAGTCTAATTCAATTCTGTGTCTCTCGACTTATAGAAAGAATTAACGAATTTAATCAAGGATTGTGATCAATAATCAAAGACTAACAATACAATGCAAGCATGTGATAGAAACAACTATTTGATATCATAACATCTCATTTCAACAATTGCAAATATTATTTATGCATGGCTTCCCTAATTCCCTAGACAAAGTAACTACTCTTGCATAATGATAACTAATCTAATAACAAATGATAAAGTAAACATGATAACTAACTAATAATGGAAATGACAAAGGAAATAACAAAACAATACAAGAAATAGAATTACTTCAACAAAGGAAATGAAACTTGGAATGTAAGAACACAATGGAGCTAAATAACTTGCAAATGAATTTGTAATATAAATTGAAATACTTAAAGGGATTATTTGTAACAACTAATGAAAACTAAACTATTCTAAACCTAATCGAATGACTAATGATATTATGTAAAATAGTGTTTTTTTAGAGTGTAGAATGATATACAAGATGTCCCTAAGTGTCGAAGTCCATCTCCTTTATATAGGGAGAGGGACTTGAAACGGATGCAATTTACAGAACCTAAACCCTGATCGGGGAATGGAATCCCCGATCGGGGTTTCACTAATCCAGAAACATTTGCTTAATGACTCAATTAAATGCTTGAGGAATCCTATGATACGCTTTTAAGCTCCTTAATTCTCCGGTTAATTGCATAGTTTGACATCCCATGAGCATCCAAAGAGCATCCCTATGTTGAGTTGTGGATTCCTTAAGTTGGGCTTCATTTTGGTTTCTCATTTGTACACCAAACCCATTTTACAAATCCCCATGCTTGGGCTTTTCATTTCTCATAGTATCCTTCCATGGTCCATCTTGCTTCCATTTTAGCTTAGTGAACTTTGATGCTTGCTAATGTGCTAGGAAAAAGACTCTAAATGCTTAGATTCCTAAAAAATGTAACAAACACAAGCAATACACCTAGAACACGTAATTAGCTCACAAATATACTAAACAAAGTATAATAATCAAATAAACCGAGCTAAACTAGGGAGTTAAACTATATATAAAATGGACTCATAAGCCATCAACATTTACAACTAGGGAAACCAGTGAACCTAGAAGACATTATCGCAAAGGTTTTCAAAGGTCTCGATTATGAGATGTACAAACTCAAATCAATGTTAATCGTAGAATTAGCTCAGAACCTAGTTCTTGTCTAAAAGAAAGACAAGAAGACGATAAATATGTAAAATATATAAAATATATACCTGACAACAACACAGGATAGTTCTTCACTCAAACTTTTAACGATACAAAATCCCAATTATCTCGTTTGGTATGTAAAGGATGCCACAACTGAAAAAATATACTCGTTTTGTTTTACAACTCATTTTTGCGGTGAATCAAATTTTTCATTGAATATACTCTTTCTTTGACTTCGATATTATACATTAACAACCTTTACACTTGTTAAAATGACACAAAACTTTTTTTCTCCCGAGAATATCGCTAAAAATGGTAGAATACTTGTTAAATTGTTTTAACATTAATAAACAATGATACATGACGTACGTCATTCATTCAACGCGGTTCTAACAAATTAAATTCATTGTGTCATACTGTATAAAGCAAACATATGGCAATCGTCGACCATAGAAGATTATTAGTTTTCTAAAACCTCTTGTGTCCGAACCCGTCCCCCTGATAATGGAAATAAACTTTCCACATACTCATAAATACCTATATTCTGATGTCATGTTTTTGAATGTGTCATTTGTCGGATTCTAAAGGCGATACTCATACTCTCTATGCTTTCTATTTCGACCGTAAAGTGAAACCACCATATTTTCCATTCATTCTAAATGCTTTGAAGCCTATGTCTTTAGACTAGGGAAATGGTCTGGATTTGAACAAATGTTGCCATGACAGTGGGGTTCCTGAATTACCATCAACTTCTGTCACAACCCAGACTGACACTTTTCCATGTCTATGTCAGTATGCCCAAGAACGAATGCAAGGCTTTCCTTGTATAATGCCAGCTCGTCATTGCATGCAGTAACATCCCATCTTGAGAGCAATCACATCGTCCGGAAGATTATTACAAACATCAAAAACTTCGGTGTGCGTGGAAGTTAAAGGACAAGAGTAACTGATAAGGGTAAAGTCGCGTCTCCTTAATCAAAGTAAACCTAATTCACTACTAACTAATAGTCAGCGGTAAGCAAGGTATCGAATCCACAGGGAGGCGGTAGTATTCTAATCTGTTAAACTAGGTTTGTCTCTTAAGTAACAATTTTTGGGTTTTGATTGTGGTTTCTAAACTAATAGCAATTAATAACAACAACTAAAGTAAACAATAACAACTAATAACAATAATAATAACAACTAATAATAAGCAATAACTAACTATAAGCAATAACAAACTAATAAGGTTGAAAACAATGAGATTAAAAGTCTAGGGTCTCAGGTTGACTAGGATTATTGTTCAGGGGTAGGGATAAAATCAACTATCATGCAATAAAGCTATCTAAGGTCACAAGATCGGTCGATTCAATTATGCCCTTTAGATCAACAATTTAAAATGCGATCGCTATCATTAAACGAGTTCTATTCAATTATCGTAGCATATCTTAGTCTTAACCCGGTCGGTGTCAATCCTAATTCGCGAGACTAGTTAATTAATTCTGGCCAGTAATCAAACAACTAGAATTAAAACGATAATCAAACGATAACCATGCAATTGCAATTCAATCAATTAATCTACCCCTTCTAACAATCCTAGATCCCCTTTCAACCCTAGAAAGGAATTTAGCTACTCATAACGATATAAACAACACCAATAATAATTAAAGTAAACATGATTAACAATAATGAAAGGATGAACAAAGAATAATTAAAGAACTAGAAGACAATTAAATTGAATAACAAAGAAAGATTGAAGAATACCGATTACAAGTTGAACTAAAGACAATCGTGTTTGATGAATAAAATCCGGAGGCAAGCAAACTAAATTAGGTTTTCTAATTTAAAGCAATAAAGCATTGAAAAGCATATGAAAGTATATCTAATTAAGAAAGACGAGTTTTCTTTTTATAATACAAAAGATCCTACTAATTAGGTTAAAATTAAGGAAAACACGAAAAAGCCGCCGAAATATAGCTTGCTCGATCGAGCAAGGCACTTCTGCTCGATCGAGCAGCCATGACACCGACTCGATCGAGCAAGAGACCATTGCTCGGTCGAGCAGCTCTCATTTAGGCTTGATTCTTCGACTTTTCTTCATTTCCTCTTCTTTTCTTCCTCGATTTCCGTGCCTAGCTTCTACGATCCAATTCCGCCATGCTCCATATCTACTCAAAAAGCTCCAAATACATCCAATCTGCATTAAAACATAACAAAAGCGGCAAAATCGATATTCTAGCTAAAATAGCATAGAATAAGCAAGGAAAGACGGTAAATCGAGTTAAATGCGTCTAAGGGAGGCATAAAATATGTATATAAATAATGATCATCAGTAACGGAATGCGAGTCCTGGGTGATAGGGTGTTTGGCGAATCATGAGCGTAAACAATCCAATAGCCAACACTATATAAATAAGCCTCCATATAGAAGTTGTCAATACAAACCAAAGGCGGCGATTCTGTTAGCCTCTTCCATGAATTTGGTTTTAAAGAGTAGATTTCGTAACATTGTGTTCCATCCTAGTCATGATTTCCTCGAAGGGTATTGAAATCATTAGAGATGGAATCAAACCCAAAACCAATCACTGAAGAAGGGTAGCTTTGTGTACGGAAGCTTACCCAATTTGTAGTAAGGGCCTTGAATTCTCGAGTGGCGGGATTCCACAACCCAAGGTCTTGATACTTCTTCCAAAGGATGCAAACCACGCCTACAACAGTGCCTATCATCTCAGCGTCTGCTAATATATTAGAGGTTAATAAGCTCATTTTAGTACTATATTATGTAACGGTTTTAAGCACAATAAAACGGTATTTGGATGGGTTTTGCATAGTAATTGTCACAATTGCCCATTTTCCAAGTATCAACGTAATAATCAAGTTTTGAGCCAAGTTCGAGGGTGAAGACTTGATCCAGTGTCGACCATATGTCGAGTAACACACCCGAAGACCGGAGGACGAGCCAAAGTATGAAGACGTCGGAAAATGAAGAAAGTTGAAGAAATGGACAAAATCAGAAGCGCCAACAGCACATCACCAATGCGAGCGCGTTGGTTTGCCAATGCGCCATCAGCGCATTTCGCCTGCTTTGTTTTTTGCCAAATCCGCATTAGTGCTCATTCTGAGGCTTATCTCTCTATTTAGGCCTAGATTATAAATACATGTTAAAGCATTAGGCTTGAGGATTATTTATCATTTTCTAATCAAGTTGTAATTGAATTTTATTTTCATATTATTGGATTTTTAGATCTACTATGAAGAACTAATTTTATTTCTTAATCCAATCCAAAGGTTTAATCTTTTGATTGTAAGACACTCTAATCTTCCTTTATTTATCCTTATTATTGTTAATCCCCTTGTGTTAGTGTTTGGTTATTGATTTATTGCTTGATTAAGTTGTTAAGTGTGATTTCCTTGCATCTTTAATCTTGTTTAATGTCATTAATCTATTTGTTGTTAAATATTGTTAAGTGTGATTTCCTTGCAATTTCTATATAAGTAACAACTTGGGTTTGGGTTAGTGCGTGAATGTGTTTTTCCTAACTTATTCAACAAGAAAGGTGTTAACTTGTAATCACCCTACTACTAAGAGAAAAAGACATTCTCTTTATTCTCCCTCCAAAATGCATCTATCTCAATAAGAAAAATAAATGAAACTTTTTTTCTTCAAACTATTATCTTTTCATTACATTCTAATATTATAATTAAACTCTAATCTTTTAATTAAATTCAAAATGATATTTTCATTAAAATAAAATAGAACTGGTATAAAATTATAAACTATAAGTTGCTAAATTTTTCATTAGTGCAATAAATGTTACTGTAGTGAATAACTTGTCACATTACTCACATATACTTACTATTAGTTTCGTGACAAATAACCTTTATTAAAATAATTGGAGAAATTTTATAAAATGAAATCCGCAGTTTGAATATGTTAAAAAAACAAGTATTTTCATAGAAATACATTTCATATTTTTACTCAATTATCTTTGATTAGTTTTTTGTTTCAATTTTTTTGTTTCATGTCAAAATACAATAGAGTGAAATATTGGTTATCAATGAGGTGTCGATTTAAAATGTATAAATAACCTAAAAAATAAAAATCTATAAATACCGCGCATGCATTACGCGGGATCTATACTAGTTGGGTATTAATTGTGTTTATTGTGCCTAATTACCTTTATTGAATCTCTCATGCTCATCTTCTTGTCATTTAATCAATGTATGTGTTTTACTTGGTTAGTTGATAGGTTGGGTCAATACTTAAAAGTGATTTCCTTGTTATTAACTTTTATTAAGGAGGTTTAGGAGATTTTCTCCAAAATAGAGTAATTTGGGTATTTAGAGGTTGATTGTGTCAAGGATCGATCAAATAGAATATACCGATTGGATTGGGTTAAGTCTTTCTCAACTTGATTAATTTTCTACCAATTTTCACATTTGCTTTACTTGTTGCTTACTCTTGTTTGAATTTGTTACATTTGAATCTATCTTAAACCCCCCCCCCCCCCCTTATTGCTTTATTGTTATTTTATTTATAATTATTCTAAATACATCATTTTTTAGACCATTAGCAATTCACCTTCCCTTGGTTTCAACCCTTGCTCACCGTTTTACTTTTAACTTATTAGTTGTTAGTTAGTAAGTTTATGAATAGTTAATTTGTCAGTTTTAGATAGCGACTATAAAATCCGTCAGGGGAATTCGTGAAACATCCTTTGTGCCATTGCTTACGCTTAGACTCGTCAAAATGATCCCACCAGAAAAGCCGAAAGACTCGCCTGAAAACAACTAGCTCTTTCCGTGTTCTCAAAAAAAGACTGACCAATGTCATCCAAATAATGAGAAGACGACATCAAACATAGGTGCAGCCCGTCTTACAAGTAACTTGACACTATATGCCTATATGGTGATTGACGTCTAGGTATAACTTTGAAAATTGACCAAGACAACGCCCAAGAAGGGTTTCAAAGACTCACAAGTCTTGACCCACTATTATATTGCCACTGAAGTGTATAATTAGACTTTCTACAGAAAATGACCTTACTAGCTTACTAGTCATACTATTCCGTTGGTCTTGCTTTAGACGGTGCGACCCGTCTCAGTTGGCCTTACTTAAGACGGGTTAAGTCTGCTCACAAAAAAACAAGTTGGACAAGTGAGGGGTTTATCCATTATTGTTGCACTTGCCCTAGTTACTCTTTTATAAATGATTTAACCTGTCTGAAACAATAAGAATTTATGCGTACTATTTGACTATTTGAGTGGTATGTTTGTCCACCTACATACAGTAATAATCTTGAGCATTATATTATATCACCTTCATTCTTCAAGTACGGAGTATATATATAAGTTCATTTGGTACCACTTCTTAGTTCATCATAAAACACCATACAAAACTACTACTCAATACTCACACAACAACATACTATCATTATTATTATTATTACCCTTCAATAATTCTTCAAACAAAAAATATTTAGAAATAAACTACACACCAAACATTTCTCTCAATACATTCTAAACATGTTGACTAAGTTTTTACAAGAAAACTCTCTAAGAGCCTATATGAATAAACCCAAAACACAAAAGTATATACGCATGAATGATAACAAAAGCAAGAGCAAATTTTCAATAACAAAGTTTCACAAAAATGCCAAAGTTATGGATTATGATCCCTTAGAAATGAAGCATCCTTTGGTTCCGAACACGGAATTCAAGAAAACGAATACGGTAAGGGTGAAAGTTTTGATGACAAAAGACGAGGCAGCAAAGTTATTAGCTAAACGTAAAAAGGAAGGAACTTTGGAGTTCAAAGATGTTGTTAGTGTGCTCGTGAAAATCCCGGCACAAAGAGTAATTAGTGTTGTTTCTCTCGAAGCAAACTCCAAAGATATTGGGTTAGCTTCTATATTTGAAGAGGCGGAGTCCGTCCAAGGATAGAATACGGATATGGATACGGATACGGATACGGATATGGATATATTTATAAGTAGCTTAGTAGTCGTCCTGTATACGTGATGACTCAATATAGGTCTAGCAGTACAATGTATCATCTTATTTAGTAGTGTTGTGCGAATTACGATGATTCAATATAAGTAGGATATAATTTTAATTAGCTTTCTTAATCAATTAGTGTTTGAACTGTTTTCTATTAAATCGTTCCTCTAGATCTTTAATCAGTGTAATTGGTTTCTCAAAATTGTTCTACGTACTTATTGTTAATTTAATCTTCTGGTTAGCACGTAGTTTATAAATTGGGTTTTGTTGACAGCTAGTAAGAAAATATAAATAGGAAGTGAATGATCGATATACGCAGTGTAAAAAAATAATTATACGATTCTTTAGACACATATTGCATCAAATATATTAAACAAAAGGGATAAATTCACATACCTGGAATTAGACGATTAACAATTAACTCCGAAAGTACGTAGTCTCTAGTGTATCCCATCAAGTGATTAATAAGATTAATGACAACATAAGTTCAAACTCGTTACCTCGAGTTGATGGATTCCATCCGACTCACCACTAACTTCATAGGTACTCAATTAAACCCAATAACCGTTCAACTAGTATTTTTACACACTAGTTGTCAGGCATCAAAGTATAACAAGTATTCTATTAATTACAATGGTGAACTCAGGTCAAAGGAAAAAGAATTACATTCACTCCTTATGAGAATTTCCACATTGACAGTTAATAGGTAAAACAACCACTGGGAAACCTCCTTTCGGTCAGTTCAATGATCATATCTCCATATGGTCACCTATACATACAACGTAATGAATGAGATCCATTATATTCATCCAATGAATAAAGTTGTACATCTATTAGTCTATCTGGATCATCTGTAAAGTATTGAAATAATTGTATTTCTTATTATTGATATCAAAAGAGTACAAGGGGTACAATGTTTATATAGGACTACAAGAAGGATCTAGAATACACAAGTTTCCTAATTGTGATATGAACGGAATAAGGAAAATACAAAGTAATGGAAATATTAACAAATAAGTAAAGACAAGATTATGGTAAACGAATATTAGGAAATATTCTTAACACGCTCCCGCAAGACGGACGACCCGAAGGCAAGACCGATCTTGGAAAGTAACAAGGTGAACCGAGGACGATGTAGCGGTTTGGTGAGGACATCGGCAAGCTGATCATCGCCCGAAATGTGTTGAACGCGAAGTTGTCCATTGGTGACAAGGTCACGAACAAAGTGAAAAGCAAGAGCCAAGTGTTTCATCCTAGAATGAAAGACGGGGTTAGCGGAATAATGCGTGACACTTAGATTATCACAGTAGATAACCGGTGTTGGTAAATTTGTGAGACCAAGTTCGAGAAGAAGAGAGCGAAGCCAAGTAAGCTCAGCGGTGGTGGTGGCAACGGCACGGAACTCAGCTTCGGTGGAAGACCGGGCAATGGCACGCTGCTTTTTAGAGGACCAAGATAGAGCATTACGCCCCAGGTAGGTTACAAAACCGGTGGTAGAGCAGTAGGAGTCACGGTCGCCAGCCCAATCCGCATCACAAAAGGCATGAAGACGGATAGGGGAAGCACGAAAGAGCTGAAGCCCAACATGAGGAGTTCCATTTAAGTATCGTAACAAGCGTTTTAGAGCTCCCCAATGAAGTTCAGTCGGTTTATGCATAAATTGAGCAAGTTTATTTACCGTAAATGCAATGTCGGGACGGGTAAAGGACAAGTATTGTAGGCTACCAAGGAGAGCTCGGTAGTCGGTGATGTTGGTGATGTCGGGACTGCCATCACTGTGCAAGGGAGGTTGGACAGCCACGGGTGTGGTGGCCGGCTTAGCCTCGTGCATGTGGTGTTGGTGCAATAAATCATGGATATATTTAGATTGTGTCAAAAGTAGACCTTGGGGATTGGGGGTGACTTCGACACCTAAGAAAATACGAGAGAGTGCCTAAATCTTTGAGAGCAAAGCGTGTGGCGAGAGACTCGACAAAGGTAGAGACATGACTCGGGTTAGGACCTGTGACAATAATGTCATCGACATAGACAAGTAAGTAAAGGGTGAGTGATGGTGTCGTGCAAATAAATAATGAGGGGTCAGCAAGTGAGGCTGTGAAGCCGGTTTGAACTAGGTGAAGCTTCAGTGTCGTGTACCAGGCACGAGGAGCTTGTTTGAGACCGTATATGGCCTTGGTAAGCTTGCACACGTGCGTAGGGTGTTCGGGGCCAGTGAAACCCGGTGATTGTGACATGTAGACAGTTTCAGTGAGCGTACCTTGAAGAAAAGCATTATTAATGTCAAGTTGACGAAAGGACCAACCACGAACAAGAGCAAGAGACAATAAGGTGAGAACGGTTGTCGGTTTGACAACGGGACTAAACGTTTCAGAGTAATCAACTCCGGGACGTTGGTGAAAACCCTTGGCAACCAAGCGCGCCTTGTATTTATCAATGGTGTTGTCGGGATTGTATTTGATGCGATAGATCCATTTGCATCCTATGACGTTGTAGGATGAGTGGGGTTGGACAAGAGTCCAAGTTTCGTTCTTTTGAAGGGCTCCAAATTCAGCGAGCATAGCATCGCGCCATAATGGGTCGACTAAAGCTTGTTTAGTGGTGTTGGGTAGGCGAGATGAGGGAAAAAGTGTTGCAAGCTTGGCATATTTGGGATTGGGGCAGCGGATGTTGTTAGACAGGCGGGTGATGTGCTTGGGTGGTGGGGGAGGTGGAGGAGGGGGTGGTGGTGGAGGGGAGGGGGAAACAAGGGCAGTGCGAGGGAGCGAGGGAGGAGGTGTTGGGGAGGCAGAGGGGGCGGGTGCAGGGGAAACAGGGGAAGCACGTGAAACAGGGGAGGGGGTCTGTCGAGGTGAGGCAGGGGGTGTGGTGTGGGGGGTGCGGGGAGGCGAGGGCGGAGCAGTGGTGTGTGGAGGTGGTGGGGCAGCGGAAGAGAGGATGTCATGGAACCAGTCATGACGGGTGAGGGAGGGTGGTGGTGGTGAATTGGGTGGAAGGAGGTTTGGGTACGGAAAGGTGTGTTCGACAAATTTAACATGACGAGAAACATAAACTTTGTGGGTGTGGGGATCGAGACAATGGTATGCACTTTGGGTGGGGGAATATCCTACAAAGACACACGGTTTTGAGCGAGGGTCGAGTTTGTTGGTAGTGTAGGGACGAAGCCATGGATAACAAAGACATCCAAAGCTTCGGAGTTTGGTGTAATTCGGAGGTTGCCCGAATAGTTTGAGGAAGGGTGAGTCGTTAGCAAGGGTTGGAGTAGGTAAGCGATTGATGAGATAAGTCGCGGTTGTGAAGGCATGGGGCCAAAGAGTGGCGGGAAGACGGGCATGGGTAAGAAGGGCAAGGCCGGTTTCGACAATATGACGATGTCGTCTTTCTGCAAATCCATTTAACTCGGGTGTGTGAGGAGGTGTGGTGAGATGGCTTATGCCGTGGTCATTAAGCGTGTGAGCCATCTTTGTGTATTCCCCCCCGTTGTCGGAAAAGAGTTGTAAGATGGGTCGATTAAAATATTTTTCAACGAGTTTTCGAAAACGAATGAAAACGGTGGTGGCATCAGATTTTAGTTTCAACGAATAAAGCCAAACATATTTAGTAAAGTGATCCACAAAAATAATGTAATATTTAAACGAATCATACGAGACAATAGGAGATGACCATACATCCGTAAAAATTAAATCTAATGGGGCTTTGGAAAATAAAGTAGAAGACGAAAATTCGAATTTGTGACTCTTGTGGACATGACAAGAGTTACAATAATCTAAAGATGAAGTACTAGTTTTTATTGAAAAAGCTGAATTTAAATAGCGGAGTATCTTCGACGAGGGATGTCCAAGACGATGATGCCAAGTTAGGTTGTTGGATAGAGTGCTCATGTGTGCGGCCGTGTGAGGAGGGTGCCATTCATAGACGCCACCTTTTGACGGTCCGCTTAGAAGAATCCTAGTCGTGAGACGGTCCTTTATAAAAAAAATGAGTTTGTGAGAATTCAAAATAAGCATTGTTATCAAGGCAAAATTGAGAGACTGATAAAATATTGCGAGAAACGGTGGGAACAAAAAGTACGTTATTGAAACTAAGCTTGGAAGCGGTGGAAAGAGTCACATGAAACGAACCTATGTGAGATATTGGAAGGGCCGAGCCATCTCCAATGATGAGTTCATCGCTCCCGTCGTATGGGTTGTGAAGAGCGAGGTTGTCGAGATCGTTGGTAATGTGGTGAGTGGCTCCACTATCAACGAGCCAAGGACGAGAGGCGGGAATGGTGGCAGTGGGGATGGTGGCCGAGTGAGCTTGGGGTTGGGACGAGCGGGGATGGGTGTTGTTTGGAGTAAAGGCATTGGATTGTGGAAACACGACATTGGGATAGTCGCGTTTGAATTTGTAGCACGTGGAGATAACATGGCCGGTTGCGCGGCAGTATTGACACTTGACTTTGAAGGGGGCAGGGGTGTAGGTGTCATTGTTGGGATGGGTGGAGTTGTTGGTGGTACGGGAGGTGTTGGAGGTGTAGTTACGGGAGGGGGCACGGCTGGTAGAGGCGGCATGGGCGGAGGCAGGAAAGGGTGCGGGTGTGGTGAGGTGTTGTTGGGTGAGTTCGAAGTTGATGAGTTTCTCATGAAGAACCTCAAAGGAGATGGGGTCGTCACGGGCATTGACCGCATCGATGAGGGGTTTGTACGAGGTGTAGTCAAGACCACGGATGATATGAGCAATGATATCTTTCGAGTCCATGGGTTTGCCAAGGATGGCGAGTTTGTCAGTGCACGATTTTATGTTGTGCATATAGTCGGAGACGGTTTGATCAGTGGTTTTGGAGATTGATTTGAGTCGGTCTTTCACTTGAAGAATGTGACCGCGAGACGATTTGGCATAGGTGTTGGTAAGGGTGGTCCAAACGTCATGAGAGGTTGGGGCACGCATAACAATTGCGTGAGTTTCGGGTGAAAGAGTGCCGAGGATGGCGCCCTTAATGAGTTGATCTTGGCATTTCCAAGTCATGAAGGCCGGGTTGGGGGTAGTGGCGGTTTTGTCAGCGTCGGTGGGTTTGGCGATAGTTTCGGTGGGACACGGGTGAGACCCATCGAGGTATTTCAGTAAATCGTAGCCAAAAAGAAAAGACGAAAATTGGTCTTGCCATTGCATAAACGTCAATGGAGTTAGTTTGTGTATCATCGATAAGTTCACAAGGTAAAGTGGGGAGGTTGGTTCGTGAGCGTTGACAATGGTGCTCGACGGACTCGACATGGCGGCCGAGGGTGATGAAGAACGAAGGATTTTCGTGGTTGGTTTTGAGAAGGGTTTTAGGGTTTAGGATCGGGAAATTCCTGATACCATGTAAAGTATTGAAATAATTGTATTTCTTATTATTGATATCAAAGGAGTACAAGGGTTACAATGCTTATATAGGACTACAAGAAGGATCTAGAATATACGAGTTTCCTAATTGTGATATGAACGGAATAAGGAAAATACAAAGTAATGGAAATATTAACAAATAAGTAAAGACAAGATTATGGTAAACAAATATTAGGAAATATTCTTAACAGTTTCCACAAACAACAAAACCTGAGTTTGAGCTAACAGAACTGCCTTCGGACATGAACTTTAGAGTCCGAAAATTTACTAGTTTTTACTAAATATGCAAATTTAAGTATATAATAAGTGGACAGATAGCATAAGATTTGTCATGTTTAACTTATAAATATCAATACTTTCTTATAAGTATTCTAATTAACTTTTCAAGTAAAACGACATAAAATGGGAGGGATGAATATATTACTTTGCGTGGACATTCGCCTTGCTCGATTGGAGGTCGTCGCATTGCTGAACTACAAGCACGTACTAGGGTTAGTTCAAATAAACCGAACCATAATAACCGAACTGAAAACCGAAAACTATGCATTTTTGAAATTAATTGGAAACTGGAAAAAAAGTATAAGTAGAGCAGTAATCGGTTAAGCATTATCCGAACCACTTATAATCGTATTAAGTACTTAACCGAACCGTTTAAAACAGTGGTGTTTAGGTTCGGAGTTTGGTCAAACCGAATTAAATTAGCTATTCGGTGAACCAAGCCATTTTCGAACACCACTAGCACATACAGGCTACAGCAGCATAAGCAATTAAGCAGCCAATTACGCCAAATCGGAGGAACCTTAGTCCTCCAATCTTCGATCAACAAGATTATTGAAGCTTCGCCTTCCCTTACTGTTATGACAGAAACGAGAAAGAACAAATAAAGAACAATAAAGACGATAACACACAGATTTACGTGGTTCACTAACGGTGTGTTAGCTACGTCCACAGGGCAGAAGGGAGGAAAGTTTTATTAATGTTGAGGAGTATTACAGAGTTTCAGATTGTTATGATAGCATAACTGCTAGGGTTAGACTTAGAGAGTTTATATTACACTCTCTAAAACCTAATACAGAAAATCTTAGAAAGGCCCAAAACAGACCATAGAATCCTAGCCCAAACAGATTAACGGATTCAAGCCATTATTCAAATAATCTCCACCTTGACTTGAATTCTCTCTCAACCAGACAGATATACCAGATGCACCCCCATGGATGCCAGATGTACCAGAAGAAACTCTTCTCCCTTCCCCCTCAGATATTGCCCCCTAAGGGCAATCAAATGCTTCGGATATTTAGCAAGTTCAAACAATGTTCGAACTTGCTCTGCGGAATTGGCTTGGTAAACATATCAGCTGGGTTATCAGCAGTACCCACTTTGTTCACCTTAATCCTCTTCTCATATCTTAGAAAATGATACCCGACACCAATGTGTTTAGTTCTCTCATGATGGACTTGATCCTTAGCAAGACAGATTGCACTGAGACAACCACAGTACACAATAGCTTGATCTTGATGTAGATCCAGATCATTAATCAACCCTTTCAACCATATTCCCTCTTTAGCTGCTGATGTCAACACCATATACTCAGTTTCTGTAGTAGACAACGTTACTGTAGGCTGCAAAGTAGCCTTCCAATTGACAATCGAACCACAAAGAGTGAAAACATAACCAATCATGGATCTTCTACTATCCACATCTCCAGCATAATCTGAGTCAGAATACCCAGATACCAAACACTCTGCATCACCTCCATAAATGAGACCAACATCAGATGTACCCTTAAGATACCTAAAGGTCTTCTTCACAGCTTGCCAATGTTCTTTTCCTGGATCACCCATAAATCGACTCACCACACTGACAGACTGTGCTAGATCAGGTCTAGTATAGACCATAGCATACATCAAACTTCTTACTACATTGGCATAAGGAACCCGAGACATGTATGCCTTTTCTTCAGATGACTTAGGTGCAAACGCAACAGACAGATGTGCATTTGATGAACTAGGAGTATCTATGGATTTAGCTGTAGACATGCCAAATCTTGACAACACCTTCTGAATATAGCCTTTCTGAGATAAGAAAAGCTTCTTCTTGCTTCTATCCCTGAAGATCTCCATTCCCAGAATTTTCTTCGCTGCACCCAAGTCTTTCATCTCAAACTCAGTACTTAAGAGACCCTTCAGTTTCTGAACATCAGACCTTTTCTCTGTAGCTATTAGCATATCATCGACATATAGGACTAGATAGATGAATGAACCATTCACAGCCTTACTGTAGTATACATAGCAATCATACGGACACCTATTGTAGCCGATCTTCATCATATAACTGTCAAACCGCTTGTACCACTGCCTAGGAGACTGTTTCAGCCCATATAAGGACTTTTTCAGCATGGAAACGTAGTCTTCTTTTCCAGGAACCTAGAAACCCTCTAGCTGAGTATCTCTTCCTCCAACTCTCCATGTAGGAAAGTTGTTTTAACATCTAGTTGTTCAAGCTCTAGATCCTGATGTGCAACTATCGCTAGTAGCACCCTGATAGAAGTATGTCTGACCACTTATGAGAAAATCTCATTGTAGTCTATCCCCTCTCTTTGCGTGAACCCCCTAGCTACTACCCGAGCTTTATACTTGACCCCTTCAACCTCTGTTTCCCCTTCCTTTTTCTTGAAAACCCATTTGACCGCTCACGGGCCAAACTTGGCTGATTCTGAATTGGTAATGAAGAGTCTGATGGTTCAGATTCTGACTGTAGTTGTTGATCTTCGTGTTGTGGTTCACTCTCGTCAAGAGTGATTTCTTGCTCCACCTGTTTATCAACACTACTATCTGACACAGTAACAGACTTCACAGTAGGATTAATCATAGAATTTTCATCAAAAACAACATTTCTGCTTAAAATAACCCTACCCTCAGATAGAGACCAGATGCGGTATCCCTTGACACCATCCCCATAACCCAAAAATACTCCCTTTCTAGCTCGTGGTTCTAACTTACCCTCATTTACATGATAATAAGCCGTACTACCAAGAGCTCTTAAAATAGAATAATTAGCAGGCTTACCAGACCACATCTCAAAAGAAGTTTTGAGATTCAGACTTGTGTGAGGTCCCCTATTTATCAGATAGCATGTTGTACTAACTGCTTCTCCCCAGAATTTCTTTGTTAGTTCAGCATTAGAAAGCATGCACCTCGCCCTCTCCAGAAGTGTCTGATTCATTCGCTCTGCTACACCGTTTTGCTGAGGTGTATTTCGGAGTGTATGATGTCTAGCAATCCCTTCCTTCTTGCATAACTCATCGAACTCAGACCATCAAACCTCCAGACCGTTATCAGTTCGCAGCCTCTTGACCTTCTTCCCGGTTTGATTCTCCATTAGTGTTTTCCAGTGCTTAAGCTGACTGAAAGCTTCACTTTTGTGCTTCATCGGATATATCTAAGTCATCCTCGAATAGTCATCAATAATTGACACAAAATACCTGCGACCTCCCAAAGACTCCAACTTAGAAGGACCCCAGCAATCAGAATGGATGTAATCAAGTGTGCCCTTGGTCCGATGCACCGCTTTAGGAAACTGGCTGCGATGTAGCTTCCCAAACACACAATGCGCACAGAAATCCAGATCCTTGACCTTGTGACCACACAGAAGATCTTCTTTAAACAAAGTCTGCATCCCCCTTTCGCTCATGTGACCAAGCCTCATATGCCACAACTTAGTCAGATCTTCTTTATCAACATCAGAGGATGCAACAGCAAGAGAACCTGACAGAGTAGATCCTTGAAGATAATATAGAGTACCGTGATTGATACCCCTCAAAACTACATTAGAACCCTTGCAGACGTTCAAAACTCCACCTTCACCCTGAAAACCGAAACCCTTGCTGTCCAGCGTACTTAAGGATATCAGATTCTTCGTCATTAGTGGAACATGTCTAACGTCGTTCAATGTACAGAATTTACCATCATGTGTCCGTAACTTGACTGAGCCGATCCCAACTACACTACAAACCGCATTGTTGGCCATAGAAATCGTGCCCCCATCTATCGGTTCATAGGTTGTAAACCACTCTTTGCGCGGACATATATGATAAGACGCTCCAGAATCTAGAATCCACACATCAGTGTGATGTGTGACCTTATCCGTAACTAGAGCGTAATCATCTTCCTCGGAATCTGCATTTGCTACAACAGCAGTACCAGATTTGTTCTAATGTTTCTTCTTGGGGCAATCAAATTTCAAATGCCCCTTTTCTTTACAGTAGTTACAAACATCAGTAGGTTTAGGACCCTTGCAACCAGACTCTTGGAACAAGAAGTCCCAGCCGAACTAGAAGAGGCAGAATAAGATGGCTTCTTATACTTTTTCTTCCCCGAATTTCCCTGTCCATAACCCTCACTGGCTACTAATCCTGCAGCTTGATTATCAGTAACCGTACCAGCCGCCTTATGGCGCAATTCTCTACTATGAAGAGACGATCTGACCTCTTCTAGAGACATTGTATCTTTACCAACAATAAAAGACTGAACGAAATTCTCATACGACAGTGGTAAGGAAACTAACAGAATCAATGCAGCATCCTCATCGTCTACCTTAACATCAATATTACGCAGTTCTAGTAAAATTGTGTTTAACTGATCTAGATGATCTCGAAGAGGCATACCTTCCTGCATTCTCAGACTGAACAGACGCTGCTTCAGAAGCAGTTTATTGGTTAAAGACTTCGTCATATACAGACTCTGTAGTTTTAACCACAGACCAGACGCGGAGGAAGTTTCCTCCTCAACTTCAGTGATGATATCATCAGCAAGACACAACATAATCGTCGAGTGTGTCTTCTCCTCCAGCGTGGCCATCTCAGCGGTGACTGGGTCCGTCTTCTTGTCTGAAAGCGGGGCCCACAGCCCTTGTTGCTTTAACAAGGCTCGCATCTTGATCTGCCATAAACTGAAACTGTTCCTCCCGGTAAAGCTATCGATCTTTACGTTCAAAGCCGACATCTTTCTCGATATCCAGAAACCCGAAGGCTCTGATGCCAATTTGTTATGACAGAACGAGAAAGAACAAATAAAGAACAATAAAGACGATAACACACAGATTTACGTGGTTCACTAACGGTGTGTTAGCTACGTCCACATGGCAGAAGGGAGGAGAGTTTTATTAATGTTGAGGAATATTACAGAGTTTCAGATTCAGAGTTCAGATTGTTATGATAGCATAACTGCTAGGGTTAGGCTTAGAGAGCTTATATACTACTCTCTAAGACCTAATATAGAATACCTAGAAAGGCTCAAAACAGACCATAGACCCAAGACAGAATCCTAGCCCAAACAGATTAACGGATTCAATGCATTATTCAACACTTACCTTGCACGAGTAACGGGTTGAAGCTTTCATGAAATTGACTAAAGATATATAAACTGAATACTCCCTATTATTATTTAAATTATTTGTCAACCATGTTAAAGAAGAGTGGGGCTGCTGTCTTTTGACCTTCTCTACTGTGGGCATGAATAGGTCTATTTTCGAAAATTGAGTATTCTTAAGCATAATCATGATGATGTTTTGCTTCTATATTGGCAGCTATGAAAACCGTCCTTCGATTCTCTGTGCAAATTTTCATTTTCAGCTTGCTATTTTACTCGAAAATTGTCCTTAGTTTATCACATGATTCTCACTATGTTATGCACAAGTGCGAAAAGAGCAACGACACATATATCACAGGCAGCACGTTCCATTCAACGCTAAACCACACCTTGTTTACGATACTACCAGACAAGGCTTTGCGAGCCACCTTCGATAACTCCACCAATGGCACGGGAATTGACCAAGTCAACGCCCTTTTCTACTGTCGGGGCGATGTTGGTGCCCTAGACTGTCACAGTTGCGTTCAGGCTGCGGCTAAGAAAGTCACTGAGCGATGCCAATTTTCGAAAGAAGCCGTAGTCTGGTTTCAAGAGTGTACATTGCGTTATGCTAATCGTACCTTTTTCTCCATTGATGAGGAAGCTCCATTTTATATATACAGAAATAATTCTGGTATAATAAATGATCATCTTCTTGATCCATTCAAGGATGAATTTGACAGCGCCATGGAAAAACTCGTCAAACAGGCTGCTTCCCTCAGAAACCTGCAAGGTTTCGCAACTACACAAGTCAATGTGTCGTCTACCAAGGTTTTGCATTGTACTGTCCAATGTTCTCCTGATATTATCGGGGCCCCTTGCGAGAGATGCTTGAAATCTGCTGTAACACAAAAAGATAAATGGGCAGACACCATGATATTCATGCCGAGTTGCTTCATCAGGGTCGATCTGTATAACTCGACTATTCCTTCAATTCATAATCATCCTCTCCGTCTATCAAGTAAGAAACACGAATGCTTGTCTTTTATAAAAATCCTATAACATATCCTAGCTCATGTTTCCTCTGTGCTTAAATTCGTGTATGTGTTGTGACAGCAATCCATTATGTTGCCATTATCCTGGCGTCTACCGTTGTCATTGTAGCCATTTCTGTTGCTTTTTTTTGCCATTTCTGCTACTACCCTGGTTTAAAAGGTAAACCTGCTTTGTCAGCATTTTCCGTCTCCTCAACCGGATAATTATTGAGGCCCTTACTTGTGAGTTGTGAGGTTGTATCTGACAGGTGTCAATGCTCCGGAGAGATTCACATACCAAGTACTTAAAGAAGCAACTAATGAATTTAACTACGAAAATATAATTGGCGAAGGTGGATTTGGTCTTGTTTATAAAGGAGTTCTCCCCGACGAGAGACAGGTCGCAATTAAGCAGATCAAGGAAGGGCCTTATGACCGCAAGTACAAATTCCTCTCAGAGCTTAATAGTACTAGCTACGCTAATCACACAAATATAGTCTCAATTTTAGGCTACTGCAGTCAGGGCAAGCATCGACTACTCGTCTATGAATTGGCAGCAAACAATTGCCTATACAAACATTTACACGGTGAGCTAGATTTACTAGTTTTGGACACTACTTTTCCAATGGAGTGACTTAAGGTTTCGGGATGAGCAGTTAAAGAGCTCCACCCGAAACATTTAAGTTCTCAACATGTCCTATCATTATCGTCTTGTCTTTTATTGACAACACGATATTGACAGGTGACAGCGCAGGGAAAGGAACATTAACCTGGGAAAATAGAATGTCTATAGCATTGGGTACTGCGAACGGGTTGATGTACCTACATAAGTACTGTGAGTCATTTTGAAGAAATGGCCTGATTAATTTATTTAATACTCTGTCTCAGAATTGTATAGATGCTTCTAAATTTATTCCGACTAATTTCCAAATTGAATAGGCAACCCGAAAATCATTCATCGGGATATTAAATCAGCTAACATACTTCTCGATTGCAATTATGTGCCTAAGGTATGATCGTCTGGGTTATTTATCCTGAATAAACTTTTACTCCCTCAGACTCTACTCAGTATTTATTAATATCTCCTGCATTTACCTTTTAAACATAGATAGCTGATTTCGGGCTGGCTAAAGTTGTTCCTGACGACAAGTCCGTTGAAACTAAAGTGCGAGGAACAGTCGGGTGAGAACCCCACCCCACAAATCAACATTCATTTAATAGCGTTATATGGGTTACTTATATAGGGTGATGAATCCGCTTCAGAATAAAATTGTCTTAAGTGATGATGCGAAATTTTGCGGAAGCGTTTTAAAAGAATAAAGACTAATAATAAAATAAATAATATTTGCATTGAATTCCGTCAAGAACTCAAAACGATGGGATATTTGCTCAAACTAGACCTATAATCAAGACCTATTGATTACATTTCGGGTTAGTGTTTGAAAACGCGTCAAACAATAACAAGGAACTGATTGAACCTCGACAATCAAAAGTTTTTCTTTTTTTCTTATCTTGTGTGTTTTCTTCACCAAACAATTGAAAAGGCCCTTTTATAGCCTTAAGAAACAACTAAAAGGAAACCTAAAAGACACCTATTAAGACTAGTTATTATGTCACATAATGATAGCCATAAAAACTAGCTATTATTATGTAATTAAGCAAAACATTATTAAGGATAATTATTAATAAATATAATGACAAACAATAAATCCAGTCAAGCCATTAATCCATATGTTGTCACCCGTTAAATGCTTGATCCTCTAAAAGACGTATCGAATTCGCATCAAGTGAGACCAACTAATTAGCTGTTTCGTGTCACTGTGTAGTTATGTGGATCCAGAATACAGGAAGAATAAGAAGGTCAGTGTGAAATCTGACGTTTTTTCGTTTGGAGCCGTGCTTCTTGAGCTTATCAATGGACAGAGGCCTAGGACGTTTAATGAGGTTACGCTTTTTGCCCTTCTATAGTTCGTTAAATTTTAAGAACAAATTCAAATGAAGGTTTGGGAGAAACGCGAGCGCTCTCAAAAAACCATTTATATTAATACCTCAATCGAAATACCTTGCTTTCTTGTAATGACTGGATTATGTATCTGCAATACCCAGGTAACTGAATCACAATCGCTTCTTGAAGGTTTACCAGAGTTCATATCTGACGACTCTACATCTATTAGTATACAAGAAATTGCATCTGATAGTAAAAGACAAGAAATTACACCTAGTGCTCCAAATCACTCTAAACTTGCAGATTTGATTGATGCAAATCTTGAAGGAAAATACAAGATCAATGAAATGGCTCGCATGATCATTTGTGCTGCATTGTGTGTGCCTCCTTCTGGTGTGCACAGACTCACTATGAGCCAGGTACTTCTCTTCGCTTCACTATTTTACATCAACCTCCAGTCGTCCATTTGGACAACACAAAACACACTACCCAGATGCTATTGAATGTGGACCACACAAAACTTACCAAATAAAGAAATTGATGATGAATTAGACATGTTGAATCATCCGAAAAGGGAAATAGGGAAGATTATCAAGAATAGGAGGTAGTACTCCGTAACATTGTTTTGTTTAGTACAAAGTAGATGGGGATTGAGGAACAATTACCTGTGATTCGGTGTAGATAGGAGAGAGTAAATGATTTTTACATATTTGTGCAAAACAGGCAGTTACATTGTTGGAGACCGGAGGTTTGGTAGCAGAAGAGGTAGATGATATCATCAAATATGCTAGGTCTGGGAATCAACCAGAGAGCTCTACTTCTAACGTCAGTTACATTGTTGGAGACCGGAGGTTTGGTAGCAGAAGAGGTAGATGATATCATCAAATATGCTAGGTCTGGGAATCAACCAGAGAGCTCTACTTCTAACGTATATCCAAAGAAGCTCGATTTAACTGATTTAAAACAATTGGCTACACAAGTGCTAAAGCTCAGCCTTTTAAAAAGCGACGTATCTAGGGGGGAAACTACCTCAATCAATGGTGTAGCAGCCGCCGCAGCAGTTCCCAATAAAAACTCCGGGAAAAGGAGGCAATGGCTATGTTGTTAGACATTAAATTACCCAGTTGCTACACCATTCTCATAAACAATTACTGTCTGTGTTCCAATCGTTATTTAACTTTTTTAATGGATTCATACAAGTATATAGGAAACTAGTTCTTTTCCGCGTACTACTCGTTTCCAACGACAACAAAACCCGAGTTTAAGCTTAGGACTGCCTTCAGACATGAACTTATAAATCTTTAATCTTTAATCTTTAATCTTTAATCTTTAATCTTTAACTATTAAAAAGTGAGAAACCTACAACTATTCCTACAATAGTGTTCCACGTGCCACCCACGTGACCTTGCCCCTTCACCTATGTGCTTATTTATCAGTTCGTCTTTCTTGTGTGCTTGTGACGGACTAAATGTGACCATGTTATGATAAAAAATAATCATCCATAAAATGTTACCAGTAATATAATGGTTACATTTTTATGATTAACTATTAAAAAGTGAGAAACCTACAACTATTCCTACAATAGTGTTCCACGTGCCACCCACGTGACCTTGCCCCTTCACCTATGTGCTTATTTATCAGTTCGTCTTTCTTGTGTGCTTGTGACGGACTAAATGTGACCATGTTATGATAAAAAATAATCATCCATAAAATGTTACCAGTAATATAATGGTTACATTTTTCATAAAAATGGTCACACCTATGTGCTTATTTATCAGTTCGTCTTTCTTGTGTGCTTGTGACGGACTAAATGTAACCATGTTATGATAAAAAATAATTATCCATAAAATGTTACCAGTCATATAATGGTTACATTTTTCATAAAAATGGTCACATTTGCTCCGTCACAAGCTTGTTACGAAAAATGTCCGTCACAAATGAGAATTTTTGCTTATTTTAATAGTCCCTCCTATTCTCAATAACATTCTTCATTTTTATTTTCGTCTATTCACAATACTTTTCCTATTTCCTTTTTGAGTTTTGTGCTCGAGGAGTAATTGTATAGCGGGGTAGTGTATTTTTGTGGTCAAAATTTAATTATATGGTGGAGTAGTGTGTTTTCTTCATTTTTTTTAAAGTGAAAGAGAAAGGTTATTAAGAATAAGAGGGGGAATTTCTATCTTTCTTTTAACCAACTCTCATGACCTCCTTTTCCGATTTTTGTGTTGGTTTTCGGTGTTAGTAATCTGACTCTATGTATCAGATTTTATTAATTTACTTGCTTCCTGGCCTACTGCAATTTTCCTTTGTAGTTATATAGTTTATTTTCTTCTTGTTAGTTGATTTGGTTACTAGATAAAATTTTGGGAAATACTACAATCTATCCCTGCATATCTTATGAATCTTTTCATTTTATTAGTAAGTACTCCAATCATATATTCAACAAACGGGAAGATTACTAAAAAACGGAGGGAGTATGACATAATTTTGAGTTAGAGTAATTGAAAGAGTTGGAAAAGAGAGAGATATATAGTTTTTTTATAGGTACTTGAGATTGACATTAGAGGAATGAATTGAAGATAGAAACAACGGTAATTTGTGAGTAATATAGAAAATACCGAGAGAATTTTGGGTTGTTGATTATAGACAAGCGAGACTATATAAAATAGAGGGGATTTGCAATTACTCTATATAACCGTATGTCAATTTCAACGGGACGAAAAACTAAGTAAGAATGTAGATAGAAATTAAATGGGCACATGTCAGTATACGGTAACCATACTAACACTACCGCTGGTATACATAGGTGTCCACTCAAAAGAGGACTCAGATTGAGGCATATAAAGGAAGTTTCTTTATTTAGAAGTTTACTCGACGAAAAAAGTACCATTTAGATCTTTTATATATTTTTCCCGTTGTAATTCGGACATGGGCAAAATAGTGGGAGCTTGCTGTTAGCATAAGATAAGAATTGATATATTGTTAGTATGAGAGTAAAAGGACATAAAATAGGCTGGTTCAAGAACTAAATCAAGCTAAAATATTTGACCGGAATGAATTTGAGCCTTTGAGAGATGGCGGTTCGAGAACAAAGAATTTGAGAGATGGCGGTTCGAGAACAAATGAACAGAATTGGCACTCGAAGTTTATAGTCTTGATAGACTGGTTTATTTGATGAAAAAGGTTTTAGTAAATAAGTGAATTTGTTGTAGAGAAAATTAGGGGTAGAGAAGAATGTTGAATAGTAAAGAGAGCATGCGTTTTAGTGTAAAAAACAAGGGGTAAGGATAATGAGAGTTCAGGAACTGAAGGTGATGCTTGGTAGAGATGCTCGTTTGCGAGGAGTAATTTCGTTCATAAAGATGGAGTTCATGGTGAAATAGAGTGCATGAAAGAAACAAAAGATGAACGAATATAAATGGGCGTAGGCTTATTATTCTTTAGCCCGTCGGAGATGGAAGAGATGACAACCATAACCATCTCCGTCCGGCAGCGGAAACCCTATGGTTGTTACATGCGATTAAGATAGAGGGAGCTCCTAATCTCCTATGTCCTCTTCACATGTTCAGATTCAAGGACCGGCAAACACTCTATTTCTCTTTTTTTTTTTGCTTTTGTAATTAACCGTGTTTTTATTGACATTTTTTAGCGTAAATGAGCTGACTATTCACAATTCAAGTGTTGTCAACTCTAAAAAAAAACTTTCTTTCTTAGGGCTGATCAAGTGTTTCAGCCCGCTATTTTAAGGTTGTAACATTTACTTGTACTACAGTGGGGTGAAACATATTGTTGTAAGTGGAGTTCCAAAAGTATGTTAAGTTTATGGAGGAAAGCCGCCGATACATGCGTCAAAATAGTTCTTTTCAGCGTGTCCATTCAGATACAATGTTCATAGGCGCGAGTTAGTTAATCATAGTACTATGTACTAAGTATGTTTATCTAGGATAATTTGCACTTAACATTCATTAGTTTTTCCATACTATTTACCCATATTGGGGTACCGCGCCCGATAGGGCGCGGTGCAACAACCATTGGCGTAGCTACCTTGTAGCAAGGGGTAGCATTTGCTACCCCAAATCCAAAAAAATCGGTTAAAAAATTAAAATCCGCTACCCCAAAATAACTGGAACAGTATGCAGCCAAACACATATTAACATGCGCAATTAGCAGACATGAAATGTGAGTAGCACAGCTGGTGTTATTGGACTGATTTGTTTTGATACGTCAGGGGTTCGAGCCCTATTTCAACCATTTTTATTGTTTTTTTCTCCCCTAAACAACTATTCAATGCATTAAATGTTTTTAATGTTTTTAGAAGTTGATAATGACTTTAATTTCGTGCCACTATTCCCCTTTTATTTGATCAATTGATTTACTTCAATTTAATTTTCAGATTTTTTAACTACGGTATCTGTCATTCATTTTTTCGATGAATTAATAAGTTCATTGTTTCTGTTTCTATACTAATGAGTTTATTCTATAAATGAGCATTGCGAATAATATTTATTTTCAAAATGTTGTAGAAATTTTCAGATGAAAAAGGGTTATTAAAATAAGGGGAGCA
The DNA here is from genome assembly GCA_022085475.1 of Heliosperma pusillum. NCBI lineage: Eukaryota > Viridiplantae > Streptophyta > Magnoliopsida > Caryophyllales > Caryophyllaceae > Heliosperma > Heliosperma pusillum. The sequence continues at coordinate 60,992 of JAIUZE010000048.1, forward strand.
ACTTTATTTTGTGCACCTTTAAAACAAATTTAAATTTAAAATAGTAGCTAAATAATGAAAGTAAATTATAACAAGGAATTGAGAGCTTGTTACTTTGTTTGATTTGACGAAATATAACAAGATACTACGTAACATTCATTGGATTCACATTATGAATGTAATAAGGATTTATATTGCAAAATCATTTTGCAAATTACGATCTCTAATTTTGTAAGATACGATTATATGGCAAAAATTTTTGCTACCCCAAATTTTAAATTCTGGCTCCGCCCCTGGCAACAACTAGTCTGATCAAAAGTTAACTTTATAGATTCATATATACTACTTTCATTCCTAGCCTATTGACCTTATTTGACTTGGTCGGTAGCTGACATCAACTTGGACGAAATATTTATGTTATTATTTTGAATAAGTTCTTCGCCTAGACCAATTAACCATGCTCAATTGGTGCTCTGTCACATCGTTGAGCTACGATCACATACTGCGGCATAAGCAACCATTTACGCCATCTCATCTCTAATTTTCAATCAACAAGATCGCTGAAGCTAGAGGTGGCAATCGGGTTGGTTATGGGTCGGGCCAAAGTGGGTCGGTCATATCAAGTTCTGGTTGGGTCGGGTTAACAACATGTTCGGGTCAGTTATAGTTCATGTTGGGTCATTGTGGGGTCAGGTCATAATCGATTGACAAGTCGGGTCGAGTTCAGTTATTCGAGTCACTAACGGGTGAGGTTATAAACACTAATTTATCTTAATTTAATTGATAATTTTATGTTATTAAAACAATATAGAGATGTATTTATTTTAGTTTTAAGCTTAAAAAATTACGAAGAATATCAATTATGTCTTAGTTAGACTACTACATTATTAAGCTAATTTTGTTATCGGGTCAAAATCCGGTTGAGTTAATATCGGGCCATGGCTCTGTTCAGGCCGGGTTCGGGTTGGGACAAAAAAAATAGTTTTCGGTTGTCGCTTTGACTTCTGATCTGGTTCTAGCTGGTCGGGTTTCGGGCAGTTCGGGTCTTGTCAGCTCTAGCAGAAGCTTCCACCTTTTGTGCCTTGCACGAGTAACGGCTTGAAGTTTGTTTGAGAATACCATACCTGAGAATATTCAAAAATGTTTTCCTGTAATTTCCATCTATTAAATCAAGTCAATCAGAGAATGTTCAACAACTTACGCAATGTAAGCTCAAGGTGATAGTTGCTTGAATAAAAATTGACTAATACACAAAACTGCACAATAATTTTAATCCTTGTAACTATTTTAAAAAAAGTGGAGGTAGTGTCTTTAGACCTGTACTAACTTTATGTTTTCTATGTGCTGAAATCGGTATTTGTGGCAGCAATCGTGATCGTTGTCATCACCTTGGTGTCTGCGGTCTGCCATAGTAGTCATTGTAGCCATTGTTTCGACTGCTTTTTACTATTTCCATCTACTTCCCGGGTTTTGAAGGTAACCTTCTTGACTGTCAGCATTTCTTGTAATGATGTAACACCTTCAATTATCGTACCAGCTCGTCAGTTCTTTGTTCTGTAATTTGTCTACGCTGCAGCAATCAAAACTGTTGTCATTGCCATGCTCTCTGCCGTGGCTGATGCCATTTTTTGCTACGTCCCCAACCCTGATGTAGCAGGTAACCCATAATCCTGTCTTACCAGCATTTACCGTCCAAAATGATGATGTATTCATCTCTACAACTTTACTGTTAAGCTTAAAATGTTAGAATACTGTCTCAACCAAAAGCTTAAGATGATAGTCGAGGCCCAATGACTGGTTTTATACTATAATATGTCCCCTCACTTGAATGTCGTGAACTTGGGACCTCGGATTCATCAGGAGCTAGTACCATGTGATAAGAGAATCTCAGCCAAAAGCTTAGATTGATCGGCTGAAACCCAATCCATGGTTCTATATCTTCGTATTCACAACTCATGAACTGCAGATATGCATATGCTAATCAAATGTTGACTTGTTCTCTTAGATTTTCAGTTCTGATTGAATAACGCAAAACTACTCACCAAACCCGTCTGAAATAAAGACAGACTAAATGTTACCACTTTACGATAAATGTAACTATTTCCTCATAAAATGTTACTATAACTTTTTTTGTTCAAAAGTGACAAATTTAGTTATAATATTTTATCAATAAATGGTTACAAAAACGTTCTATTTAAAAATGACGACATTTTCTGGTCTTAAGAGAGATCTACTCGTAATCAAAATGTGTAATTGACACAATTTTCCTTATGGGTCGCATGAAAATAGGCTCTTTGTCTTCAGCAGATAGCTAGCGCTTGTTAAGAACTAATCTTGTGATGTTATCCGATAATGTTGTTTATCGTCTGTTCATGACAGGTCTTACGAAGCTAAAGAAATTTACATACGCAGAACTCAAAAAGGCAACTACAAACTTTAGCAATTGGATAGGAGAAGGTGGATCCGCTCATGTTTATAGAGGAACACTTGATGATAAAACAGAGGTTGCCATTAAGAAGCTCAAAAAAGGGTTTTATCACCGTGAACACGATTTCCTGTCTGCGCTCAATAACAATAGCTGCGCGAGTCACAGAAATGTTGTCAAAGTAATAGGGTACTGCAATCAAGGGAAGCGAAAACTCGTTGTCCATGAATACCTACCAAACAATTGTCTACGTAAGCAGCTACATGGTGAGCCTAAGCTACTCTTAAATTGGGAATTTCGAATGAAAATAGCCAGGGGTGCTGCCAGAGGCTTGCGATATCTACACGACGAGTGTGAGTAATCTCAAAAGAAATGACATAATTTCAAACTGTTATATCGTGTTTTGAATCATGACCTTATAAGTATGTCCCAAACTGTACATATAGGTACACTTAGCATCGTTCATCGAGATATCAAGTCAGCACATATTCTTCTCGACTCCACCTATGAACCAAAGGTACAAATAACAATTAACAATCCTCATTAACCTGTCGCATCATTAGTTTTGCTGGTAAAAGTTACGGGTAATACTAACCGTAACAGCAAAATGAATTGAATTTCCCTCTGTTTGTTTACCTGTGCTTCACAGCTAGCGGATTTTTGGGTAGCCAAGGTTTTCCCATACGGTGTTGATTGTGTTGCAACTACTGTGAAGGGAACAGTAAGGTCACAACACAACTCACATTCCTATGTAATCTACATTGCTTTTATTTAAATTTTGATTAAATGTTAAGCGTTTGAATAAGTATTAGTCGAACTGTGCAGCTATTTGGATCCTGAGTATAATACCACTCAGAAGCTCACAAAAAAATCAGATGTTTATTCTTTCGGAATTGTGCTTCTAGAGTTGATAACCGGACGAAGGCCTAGAGACTTGTCTGAAACAGTTAGTCTTCTCCATTTCTTGAATCGCAGAAGTGTTTTGACTTCTGAAAACTTTTGCAAGTCTAACTTACCATATTAACAGAGAAGGTGATGGTTGTTTAGTCGCCGCTAGAAAAAACATAGGAATCATAAATTTTTAACGAATGTTGAAAAAATAAAATTAGTTGACAAATTTTTGAAAATGAGCTGGATAGTCCATCTGTAATTGCAGGGAAAGACATTGTTACTTCTGAAAGGTCTAAAGGAGCCTGAATTTGGTGATATAGTTGATCGAAGGCTGAACGTAGAAGATAAAGACGTTGGAATGACTCGCATGATGGTCTGTGCTGCAATGAGTGTGCAACCTTCCGCTGATTGCAGACTTGGTATGAGCCAGGTACTAATAGGATATAAAAATAATAGTTTGGTCTCAACCACCACCTTAAGGTTTTGGTTGAGATGTTGTTCTAACACGGTATCAGAGCCAGTGTGACAAATGATCACGGGTTCAAATCCTGATAAGCTCTCGAAAGGTCACAGGTTCAAATCTTGACAGCCTCAATCTCGTAGATTGGTTGATAGTAGTAGACAATAAAAGCTTTACAGAAACTAATGATCAGATAATAATGACAATAAATTTGAAATAAAGGGCTCTTACGAATTACAGGTAGCTAAACTGTTGGAGGACGGAAGTTTGATAGCCAAAGATGTAGCTCATATAATCACATATACAACAGGAGATGTCCCTCAAGACCTCGACAAGCCGCAGGAGTTGAACGATTTGAAAATATTGGCCATTCAATTGCTAGAGGTTGAGCATCCAGTGGCGTTTCCAATGGACATTATTAACTTCCCAATATGAACAAGGTGTAATTACACGAAGGTATTAGGTTTTTAAATGTGGGCTAAAAGATACCGTTTAATTCCAGTAGACGGTTCTGAAGATGGTGGTTTTGACGGTTGTTGCTGCTTTGACGAGCAAGCAGACTTCGATACATGGAGGGAGGTGAATTTGAATGGTCCCGTCCCTATGTCGCTTTTTGAATTTTTTTTTCTTTTTTTTGTTTTTTTGCAATTAAAAACTGCAATTTTTTGTAACAAAATTTTGTTCTCCCTTATACAAGCATTTATTATTTGGACAAGAAGACAGCAATAGGTAGCGAGCTTGAAGCCGTCTCTATTTTTGGAGCAACGGGTTGATACATTACACAGTACTAAATAAAAGGATCAATGTCTTAATGAGTAGACTAAGACATGTTTGATAAAGGCATCTCCTGTGATTGTCTAAAAAGCACAAGAATACATCGAAACTAAATACGGAGTACATCTTAAATGAATGAGATCATGAATCGAGGATCGATTTAATGTATACACAACTTGGTAACAAGGAGACACCAATATACTAATTCAAATTGTTGGACATGGTGGTGCTTACTGAAATTTTTTACTGTATAAAAAGGGGGCAACTAGCAGTATCTTATTCCTTATGTACAACATCAACAAAGTCAAACAAACAGTGAGGAGTACCACTCCATGTGAAAGAGAATGTATACCTTCCATACTTTAAGCTTTATTCATTTTACCTTCTCAAAGCATCTAAAATCCATGTTTTTAGTTTATAACTTAGCCTTTGAAATTATCAAACTTGGCCAAACATATGTCAATAAATATGGATCATAGCATTAGAATTCATTAATAATTTGGTTAACAATAACTCATTGTATGTCCATGGCTAAGCTTAGACAACTTGTCCGATTTTCTTATGGTTTTCTTGTCATTGTTTCTTGTGTACTATGTCTTGTGTATGGAGCAGAAGCCGTAACAGTGCCTTCTGTTGACTCGGAGGAGGATACACAATGGGAATTGTTTGCGAAATTTGTCAAAAGCTTGAAAGGTCCCTCACGCCACACACACGTTTGGCCGGTGAGTAATACGATGGCTAGTAAAGCATATATGAGGGCTGGATAGAGTACCAAACCTCTTAAGTTTTATGTTTATAAATAATAGTTCTGTTATGCTCTGTATAAGATTTAAGTCCGACCCAAGACTTAAGTCCAATCTCTCAAGTTTTTGTTACGGATTTATATTCGGTCCCCCCTAATGATTTTGTCAAGATCCGCAACTAAATTCTGCTTTGACTTGTACAATCACTCTACCTTTTCTAGTAGATGATTTTTTTTATGACAAGGGAACCCATAGTCACTACCTTCGGTGTGCATTGGGTAAATCCTCTGAGTATATGTGATAGTTGCAAACCACGTATACCAGGTCAACCACCCAAGGGGAATTACTGTAATGTTTACAAATACATTGTGTTGACAATAACAGGAGCTGAAAATTGGATGGACAATAATAGTGGGTTCAATAATAGCATTTTTCGGAGCTGCATTTGGGAGTGCTGGAGGTGTTGGAGCTGGCGGAATTTTTGTTCCTATGCTTACTTTGGTCATTGGCTTCGATGCAAAATCTTCTGCAGCCATCTCAAAATGTATGTCTTCGAGTTCTGCCTCCACGTCTATAGGCAGTCAAATATTATTCTCGGAAAACCATTCAATCACACAATAGAAAGTTAGGAAAGGATGCTTACTCTATTGTTGTTGAGAAAACATGTCTATTTGATTGCTTTTTCATGATTTCTTATGGTAAAATCTATATATGGACAGGCATGATCATGGGGTTATCAGCCGCGACAGCTTGTTTCAATCTCAGACAGAGGCACCCGACATTTCAGCGACCTATCATAGATTATGATTTGGCCCTCATTGTTCAGCCAATGCTACTTCTTGGGATCAGCATCGGAGTCACTTTAAATGTCATTTTCGCCAACTGGATGGTTACAGTCTTGCTGATTATTGCATTCCTGGGTAATTTTTTTTATCTCCTGTCAACCTGGCCATATTGACAGAGATTGTCTTACTGATGGCATATCTGATTTGATTAGGCACCTCGACGAGATCGTTTTTCAAAGGTGTAGAAATGTGGAAAAAGGAAACCATAAAGAAGGTGTTTTCCATATGACATTATGTGAGGTGTTTTCGAATCATTGCTTCATTTCTAGTCGCGTAAGTTTCTTATTTTGAACTATTCCAGGAGTCGGCTCAACATGTAAAATCAGGTGGCGGTGAAGGTAGTGGTGGCGAAATTAACAGACCACTACTTGGAGGTCCAAGTGAGTCACGCAAGGTCTCTTTAATTGAAAATGTGGACTGGAAGCAGTTATGGATACTTGTCACAGTATGGCTTACATTTCTCGCAATACAAATCGTCAAGGTATCTCCTATAACTCCGTCTCCAATAATGATTGCACTATAGCCATAAACGAGAAGTCTTTGGGTTTCGAGACACTGGGGTAATGTTCTATTGGTTTTAATCACTGACCGACTGTATAACTGATATTGCAACAGGATTTCACAAACACCTGTTCACTAGCATTCTGGGTGCTGAACTTGTTGCAAGTACTCGTACTTTCTTCTTCTGAGAATCTTGCTGTTTTTTAATGTGAAAAATTCCCTCGAAAATGTGGCACTGATTCAATGTCCGAAAACAGATTCCGGACTTCCGGTCGCTGTTGGAGTTACATTATACCAAGCAATTAAATTGATTAGGAGGAGAATAGTGGAAGATAATACGACCGAAGAGTCAGAAGCTTGGTCAGTAAGAACCCAACAGCTTATTTTCTGCGCCTTAGTCTCCCTGTTGGCTGGTACCCTCGGTGGCTTGCTCGGTCTTGGTGGCGGCTTTCTTTTGGCACCCATGTTTTTAGAGATGGGCATCATTCCTCAGGTATGATTATACAGGAATATTCAGATGACAGATATCAGAGATACATGTGTTCATTGCTCTTGCTGACGGCAGTTTACTTGTAGGTATCAAGTGTCACAGCAACTTTTGTAATGACCTTCTCTGCGTCTATCTGCGCAATTGAATATTACCTCCTTGACCGATTCCCAGTACCTTACGGTAAAAAGTGAATCTTCTAACCAGTTGGTACCCAATCGCAGTACCACCCTTAAATCTAAGGTTTTCTTGTGTTTGTAGCTGCGTATTTGACAGTAATAGCAATAGTCGCCTCAATTGTGGGCCAACACGTTGTGAAAAAGTGGATAGCAAAAGCGGAAAGAGCATCCCTGATCGTCTTCATTTTTTCGACCATCATATTTGCGAGTGCTATTTTACTTGGTAACGTCAAACTCCCTTAAATCTAATGTTTCCTATTCAATGTTAAGTTCAAGAAATCTTAGCTGCGCTCTTCGTTTTCCTCAGGTGGGGAAGGTATAGTTGACATGATCCACAAGATCAGGCATAATGAGTACATGGGATTTGAAGACCTCTGCAGTTCCGGAGGCGACGGAGAACTTACTCGCGGCCTAGGCTTTTAATGCTCGAAATAAGCTATCCCAAATGACCAGCTTGATCTATCATCTAACCCTAATGCTACTACATCTTTAATTTAACACCGCGGTTAACCATTTGTTAACCATTCACACATTTCCAATCCATGACGCCATCATCATGGCCGATTTAGACTTTCCGCACTTCTTCAATTTTTGCGTGTCTAAGCATGTCGCATAGTCACATACGGAGTAAAATACTTCGTGTTATTCTGGACGGTTTGTACAACACTTACCTTCGACATATTACAAAAACTACTTGTGTTATACTCGTTGATTATTACTAACCACAAAATTCACACTACCATAAACGTAATAACAAACTACCATTTACACCAGCTAAAACATACTCCCTCCCATCCAAACCAAAGGTTACACACTTACCCTTACCTTATTTGCACCGTCCAAAATAAACTACCCATCCCTTTTCAAGTAACAAATAAGACCAACTACTCATCATTTACCCTATATATTTACACAATATGTCATTACCCCACCCACCCAACTAACATTAAATAATCAAGTGGTCCTACTTTCATTCCAATTTTACCCTTCCATTTTCTATATTTTCTTAAAACTTGTGCTCCCTCCCATGTAACCTTTGATTTGGATGGGAGGGAGTATATACGAGTATAAAAAAAACATTAACATCGTATTATTCGTATATATACAAATTACGATTTTACATTACACGGTCACAACTCGCAAGTAACAAATACCACAACTAAACACAAAACAACCTAACCCGAACACAAACATACATCAAATGATCAAAACTCAACCCCGAACCTAAACCCGACCCTAATCAACACAACCTAAAAAACAAATTCTAAGGATTGAAGAAAAAGCCTTCAATCAAAGTAGGCTTCTTCTTATCCTCCTCATCTCCGTCGTCGCCACCGCCGCCATTTCCCGTCTCCTTAATCTCCAAATCCCTAATCTCATCAACACAACCACTCCTCTCTCCACCATCACCGCCACCAATAACAACCACGTCATCCGTCTTCTTAACATCATCCTCATTCCTCCCTCCAACCACCAGATCCCCACTCGCATCCCACGCGCCGCCCTTGACGGTGGTGCATGCGCCGGAAGGCGGGCCCACCTCGGAAGTTATTCCAATTAGTTCGTCATGCGGTGGCGCGTCGTCGCCGTTGTCGACGGCGCGTGAGGTTCCGGCGACGGCGGAGGCGGCTTTGAGGAAGGCTTCGTGGATTGAATGGAGAGGTAAGGCGCAATCTTCGAGGCCTGCATCTTCGAGTTTTGGTGGGGTGATTTTGTGGAGAAGGGACATTTCTTCTTTGGTTGCTTCCATTTTTGTGATTGATTGATTTAGGGTTTGATAAAAGGGGATTTTGATTTTTTTGGGGGGGAATGTAGAAGGGATTGATTGTGAATTTCTGATTTATTGATTTGGGGGTGAGTAGTGAGATCTAGTAACATCCAAGGTAATATTACGGTTTTCGAGACAACTGGATTTTGAAATAAAATGTCTCTAAATTCGCACTGTAATATCTCTAAGACATATAATAATTACTCGAGTAATGAAATTGGCATCTGATTTGAAATAAAGATAGTTTGGAGGCCTTAAGACCACTTTTCAGTAGACCTGGCAAACGGGTCAACCGGATCGGGTTCGGGTCGGGCCAGTTCGGGTCGGGTCAGTTCGGGTCTCTCGTTGATTTCGGGTATATTCGGGTCGGGTCGGGTCATTTCGGGTTTCGGGTTTGTTTCGGGTTTGTTGTCGGGTCCGTTTCGGGTCAACCGGGTCGGGTTATTTCGGGTCGGGTCATTTTCGGGTCAAAGAATAAGAGACAAAATGCCATTTTAAGTCTTTTCGGTTCAATTAAAGTTATGTTTTGTCGGGTCATTTTCGGGTTGAGTGGTTTTGGATCGGGTAATTTTCGGGTCGGGTCAGTTACGGGTCAAGAAAGATCGGGTCATGTTCGGGTCGGGTCGGGTTCAATCGGGTTTCGGGTCACATTTGGGTGTTGTAGTTTGGGTCAATTTCGGGTCACGGGTCGGGTCATTCGGGTCGGGTCAATCGGGTCGGGTTGCTTTTGCCAGGTCTACTTTTCAGGCCTTGTCTGTATCAGAGAAAACAAGAAATATTATCTATTTTTACGTTGTTTAAAGAAGAACACTAATATCGAATTGCAATTTATAGACGTAACGGGTCTATAAACACCTTCAGGAAAAAAATATTTTTGGGTTCCCGAATATCGCTGAAAATCGCTGATTTTCAAGGTTATTATCCACGGTTTTCGGGACAACTATGCCTTGAAATAAAATGTCTATAATTCGCACTATAATATCTCTAAGACATATAATAATGACTCAGGATAACGAATTTGACATCTGATTTAAAATAGGGATATTTTGGAGACATTAAGACCACTTTTTAGACTTTGTCTGTATTAGAGGAAACAAGTAGTAATCTCCGTTTTTACGTTGTTTAAAAAGGGATACTAACATCCAATTACTATTTACAGACGTCACGGGTCTATAAATACCTTAAGGGAAAAAATATTTTTGGATTCCGAATATCGCTGAAAACCGCTGATTTTAAAGATAATATCCACAGTTTTCGTGACAACTGGGCCTTGAAATAAAATGTCTCTAAATTCGTACTGTAATATATCTAAGACATATAATAATGACTCAGTATATCGAAATTGGCATCTTATTTGAAATAAAAATATTTTGGAGACCTTGAGAGCACTTTTCAGACCTTGTTTGTATCAGAAAAAACAAGTACTAATATCTCTTTTTACGTTGTTTAAAGAGAGATACTAACATCCAATTGTTATTTATAGACTTAACGGGTCTATAAATACCTTTAGGGAAAAAAAATATTTTGTTTCCGAATATCGCTGAAAACCGCTGATTTTCAAAGTTATTATCCACGATTTTCGGGAGAACTCGGCCTTGAAATAAAATGTCTCTAAATTCGCATTGTATTATACTCCTATATAAGACATATAATAATGATTCAGGATAATGAAATTGGCATCTCACTTGAAATAAAGATAATTTGGAGACCTGAAGACCACTTTTCAGACCTTGTCTGTATTAGAAGAAACAAGTAGTATTCTCCGTTTTTACATTATTTAAAGAGGTATACAAACATCCAATTACTATTTATAAATGTAACGGGTTTATAAATACCTTTAATAAAAAATATTTTTGTTTTCCAAATATCACTGAAAATCGTTGATTTTGATGGTTATATTATCCACGATTTTCAGGACAACTGGGCCTTGAAATAAAATGTCTCTAAATTCTCAATGTAATATCTCTAAGACATATAATAATGACTCAAGATAACGAAATTTGCATTTTACTTGAAATAAGGATAATTTGGAGACCTTAAGACCACTTTTCAAACCTTGTATGTATTAGGAGAAACAAGTAGTATTAACTGTTTTTACGTTGTTTAAAGAGGGATACTAACATCCTATTGCTATTTATAGACGTAACGGTTCTATTAATACCTTTAGGGAAAAAATATTTTTGTTTTCCGAATATCGCTGAAAACCGCTGATTTTCAAGGTTATTATCCATGTTTTTCTGGACAACTGCGCCTTGAAATAAAATGTCTTAAATTCGCACTATAATTTCTCTAAGACATATAATAATGACTCAGGATAACGAATTTGACATCTGATTTAAAATAGAGATATTTTAGAGACATTAAGACCACTTTTCAGACCTTGTCTGTATTAGAGGAAACAAGTAGTAATCTCCGTTTTTACGTTGTTTAAAGAGGGATACTAACATCAATTACTTCTTATAGACGTCACGGGTCTATAAATACCTTAAGGGAAAAAATATTTTTGTATTCCGAATATCGCTGAAAACCGCTGATTTTAAAGATAATATCCAAGGTTTTCGGGACATTTGGGTCTTGAAATAAAATGTCTCTAAATTCGCACTTTAATATTTCTAAGACATATAATAATGACTCAGGATATCGAAATTGGCATCTTATTTGAAATAAAGATATTTTGGAGACCTTAAGACCACTTTTCAGTCCTTGTCTGTATCAGAGAAAACAAGAAGTATATCTGTGTTTACGTTGTTTAAAGAGGGATACTGCAACAGGAGTAATCAAGGGAAAGCCTAAATTTCATGGTCGTGATTAGCCTTACAAGTAGACCTGGCAAACGGGTCAACCGGGTCGGGTTCGGGTCGGGCCAGTTTGGGTCGGGTCAGTTCGGGTATTTCGTTGATTTCGGGTTAATTCGGGTCGGGTCGGGTTATTTCGGGTTTCGGGTTTGTTTCGGGTTAGTTTTCGGGTCCGTTTCGGGTCAACCGGGTCGGGTTATTTCGGGTCGGGTCATTTTCGGGTCAAGGAATAAGAGACAAAAGGCCATTTTAAGTCTTTTCGGTTCAATTAAAGTTATGTTTTGTCGGGTCATTTTCGGGTTGAGTGGTTTTGGATCGGGTTATTTTCGGGTCGGGTCAGCTACGGGTCAAGAAAAATCGGGTCATATTCGGGTCGGGTCGGGTCTAATCGGGTTTCGGGTCACATTCGGGTGTTGTAGTTCGGGTCAATTTCGGGTCACGGGTCGGGTCATTCGGGTCGGGTCAATCGGGTCGGGTTGCTTTTGCCAGGTCTACTTACAAGTAGACCTGGCAAAAGCAACCCGACCCGATTGACCCGACCCGAATGACCCGACCCGTGACCCGAAATTGACCCGAACTACAACACCCGAATGTGACCCCAAACCCGATTAGACCCGACCCGATCCGAACATGACCCGATCTTTCTTGACCCGTAACTGACCCGACCCGAAAATAACCCGATCCAAAACCACTCAACCCGAAAATGACCCGACAAAACATAACTTTAATTGAAACAAAAAGACTTAAAATGGTCTTTTGTCTCTTATTCTTTGACCCGAAAATGACCCGACCCAAAGTAACCCGACCCGGTTGACCCGAAACGGACCCGACAACTAACCCGAAACAAACCAGAAACCCGAAATAACTCGACCCGACCCGAATTAACCCGAAAACAACGAAAGACCTGAACTGACCCGACCTGAATTGACCCGACCCAAACTGGCCCGACCCGAACCCAACCCGGTTGACCCGTTTGTCAGGTCTGCTTACAAGACTCCAAGCTTATGGGTGCTTCAAAGTCACAACTCACAAATTCCTACTTAAAAGGAAGGTGATCGCAGCAGGAACAAGATAAGGGCATGTTCTTGGCAACATAATTTAAGCTACACTCTTTCAATTTTGATGATCTTTATATGGTTGGAAAGCTTAGTGTCTTAGCTATAAAATGAAGTTGGAATCGCCACCATATTAGGTTTGTAGCTTGACCCTATGGTTGCTATAAAACAGCCTCTACAGAAGAGTCTAATGCAATGTTCCGCCTGACCCCCTCTTACCAAAAGGTCCATAGCTGAATATTGGAGGACGATCTTTGAGTGATTCCAAATGGAGGAAGAAGCTAACTCATTTATCTTTAAAATGGCACATTGAGGTACTCCTAAATCATCCTAAAGAGAGAGTTAAGGCATGTGAAAAACGGTTCTGGCTAGGGTATGTTTGCTGGGCATCTGAGGAAGACCAGTCAACACTCCAAGTTGAATAACTAAAGATCTACTAACTGTTTAGGGGTCATTCTTATTTGAGGAAAAAGCTAACATCCATAGATTTCAAATGAGATATCATGGAGATTCAAATTCATCTTGAGCAGAGAGTTGTGAGTGTTACAAAATACAATTATATGAGTCCAAGTTCTATCTGGCCCGGTTCAGGTGGAACATCAAAGAACAATGTCTAAAGGCAACTCCTAACCTGATTTGAGTGATTCGAAGGCCTACTCCTCTTAGTTTAAAGTCTTAGGAAGATAAAAGTCCATGAGAGTTTTTGCTAATTCACAATAAAAGAGCCGGTTTAGCTAAGTCCAAACAAATGGGTCCAGATGGAACCAATTCTGCACAACCATGAACCAAGGCTGTTTTGAAAGTTATTTTTGGCTAGGCAAGAGAATGGCACGACTTGAAAGGCATCCTAACATTTTGCACTTGAAGATGGTAGCTGACAAGCTCAAGCTCCAAGGTCTTACACATCTTAATTGACCTTCTACAAGAAGACAAAGAGGAGCAGCCTGTTTTTATGCTTTATGCTTTATGCTTTTGTCCTTAGTTTGTTTTTCTGATTTGTATCTTAGTTGTAGGGTAGTTGAACTCCTGCTTATTTTGCGAGCCATTAGATAAAAAATGGACGTCCTAGATCTATATCCCTTGGCCTATATAAGGCTTGCTTTGTAACAAGTTGAAATCAGATTATGATGAATTGAAAAAAAAAACTGAACTTTGTTCAAACACAAAACTCTTAGCATAGGCTTGAGTCTTGTTTGTGTCTTTAACTTACTTGTGTGTGGGTTAAATACATGGTGTCTAAGGTTTATTTCTTGTGTGCTTGAGCCTTAAACACACCCCTTCAGTCTAAGCTTGTGTGCTACGACTGAAGGTTCTATCTGTTCTGCCTGGCCTAATGCAGGTTCCTTGAGTCTTTTGAGTGATTAAGTGAGTGTGTGAGGGAGTGTTAATCCTAGCTCCTTTTAGCCTCTGAAAATCTCTATTTTTGTAGAGATTTCAGTTCAGATACTAACATCCAATTGCTATTTATATTCGTAACGGGCCTTCAGGAAAAAAATATTTTTTGTTTCCGAATATCGCTGAAAACCGCTGATTTTCAAGGTTATTATCCACGTTTTTCGGGACAACTAGCCCTTTAAATAAAATGTCTCTAAATTCGCACTGTAATATCTTTAAGACATATAATAATGACTCAGGATAACAAAATTGGCATCTGATTTGAAATAAAAATAGTTTGGAGACCTTAAGACCACTTTTCAAATCTTGTCTATATTTGAGGAAACAAGTAGTAATCTCCGGTTTTACGTTGTTTAAAAAGAGATACTAAAAACCAATTGCTATTTATAGACGTAACGGGTCTATAAACACCTTTAGGAAAAAAAATATTTTTGGTTTCCGAATTTCTCTGAAAACCGCTGATTTTCAAGGTTATTATCCACGATTTTCTGACCAACTGGGCCTTCAAATAAAATGTCTCTATGTTCGCACTGTAATATCTCTAAGACATATAATAATAACTCAAGATAACAAAATTGACATTTTACTTGAAATAAAGATAATTTGAAGATCATAAGACCACTTTTCAGATCTTGTATGTATTAAGAGAAACAAGTAGTATTCTCTATTTTTACGTTGTTTAATGATGGATACTAACATTTTATTGCTATTTATAGACGTAACGGGTCTATAAATAACTTTAGGGAATTGACAAAATATTTTTTGATTCCGAATATCGCTGAAAACCGCTGATTTTCAAGGTTATTATCTACGTTTTTCGGGACAACTGGGCCTTGAAATAAAATGTCTCTAAATTCGCATTGTAATAACTCTAATACATATAATAATGACTCAGGATAACTAAATTGTCATCTGATTTGAAATAAAGATAGTTTGGAGACCTTAAAACCACTTTTCAGACCTTGTCTGTATTAAAGAAAGCAAGTAGTTATCTCTGTTTTTACGTTGCTTAAAGAGGGATACTAAAAACCATTTTCTATTTATAGAATTAACATCTCTATAAACACCTTTAGGGAAAAAATATTTTTGATTTCCGAATATCGCTGAAAACAACTGATTTTTAAGGTTATTATCCACGTTTTTCTGGACAACTGAGCCTTCAAATAAAATGTCTCTAAATTTGCAGAGTAATATCTCTAAGACATATAATAATGACTCAGGAAAACGAAATTGACATCTGATTTGAAATAAAGATTGTTTGGAGACCTTAAAACCACTTTTCAGACCTTGTCTGTAATAGAGAAAACAAGTAATAATCTCTGTTTTTACGTTTTTTAAAGAGGGATGCTAAAAATCAATTGCTATTTATAGATTTAACGGGTTTATAAACACCTTTAGGGAAAAATAATTTTTGGTTTCCGAATATCGCTGAAAACCGCTGATTTTGAAGGTTCTCCACGGTTTTCGAGACAACTGGGCCTTGAAATAAAATGTCTTAAATTCGCACTATAATATCTCTAAGACATATAATAATGACTCAAGATAACGAAATTGACATCCGATTTGAAATACATATATTTTGGAGACATTAAGACCACTTTTCAGACCTTATTTGTATCAGAGAAAACAAGAAGTATTCTCTATTTTTACGTTGTTTAAAGAGGAATACTAACATCCAATTGCTATTTATAGACGTAACGGGTCTATAAATAACTTTAGGGAAAAAATAATTTGGTTTCCGAATATCGCTGAAAACCGTTGATTTTCAAGGTTATTATCCACGTTTAACTGGACAACTGGGTCTCGAAATAAAATGTCTCTAAATTCGCACGGTAATGTCTCTATGACATATAAAAATGACTCAGGATAACGAAATTGACATCTGATTTGAAATACAGATAGTTTGGAGACCTTAAGACCAATTTTCACACCTTGTCTATATTAAAGGAAACAAGAAATATTCTCTATTTTTACGTTGTTTAAAGAGAGATACTAACATTTAGTTGCTATTTATAGACGTAACGGATCTATAAATACCTTTAGGGAAAAAACATTTTTGGTTTTCGATTATTGCTGAAAACCGCTGATTTTCAAGGTTATTATCCACGGTTTTCGGGACAACTAGGCGTTGAAATAAAATGTCTCTCAATTCGCACTATAATAACTCTAAGACTAATAATTACTCAGGATAATGAAATTAGCATCTGATTTAAAATAGTGATATTTTAGAGACTTTAAGATGGATACTAACATCCAATTGTTATTTATAGACATAACGGGTCTGTAAATACCTTAAGGGAAAACATATTTTTGGTTTCCGAATTTCACTGAAAACCGCTGATTTTCAAGGTTATTATCCACGATTTTCAGGACAACTGAGCCTTCAAAACAAATGTCTCTATATTCGCACCGTAATATCTCTAAGACATGTAATAATAACTCAGGATAACGAAATTGCCATCTGATTTGAAATAAAGAAAGTTTTGAGACATTAAGACCACATTTCAGACATTGTCTATATCAGAGAAAAAAACAAGAAGTATTCTCTGTTTTTACGTTGTTTAAAGAGGAATATTATCATCTAATTGCTATTTATAGACGTAACGGGTCTATAAATATCTTTAGGGAACAAATATTTTTTGTTTCCGAATATCGCTGAAAACCGCTGATTTTCAAGGTTATTATCCACGTTTTTCTAAATAACTGTGCCTTGAAATAAAATGTCTCTAAATTCGCACTGTAATATCTCTAAGACATATGATAATGACTCAGGATAACGATATTGGAATCTGATTTGAAATACAGATAGTTTGGAGACCTTAATGCCACTTTTCAGACCTTGTCTATATCAGAGAAAACAAGAAATATTCTCTGTTTTTACGTTGTTTAAAGAGGGATACTAACATCCAATTTCTATTTATAGACTTAACGGGTCTATAAATACCTTTAGGATAAAAAATATTTTTGATTTCCGAATATCATTGAAAACCGCTGATTTTCAAGGTTATTATCCACGTTTTTCGGGACAACTGGGCCTTGAATAAAAAATGTCTCTAAATTCGCAGTATAATATCTCTAAGACGTATAATAATGACTCAGGATAACGAAATTGACATCTGATTTGAATTAAAGATAGTTTGGAGACATTAAGATCAATTTTCAAACCTTGTCGATATCAGAGAAAACAAGAAGTATTCTCTGTTTTTAAGTTGTTTAAAGAGGAATACTATCATCTAATTGCTATTTATAGACGTAACGGGTCTATAAATATCTTTAAGGAAAAAATATTTTTGGTTTTCGAATATCGCTGAAAACCGCTGATTTTTTAGGTTATTATCCACGTTTTTCGGGACAACTGGACCTTGAAATAAAATGTCTCTAAATTTGCACTGTAATATCTCTAAGACATATAATAATGACTATGGATAACGAATTTAGCATCTGATTTGAAATAAAGATAGTTTAGAAACCTTAAGACCACTTATCAAACCTTGCATGTATTAGAGGAAACTAGTAGTAATCTCCGTTTTTACGTTTTTTAAAGAGAGATGCTAAAAACCAATTGTTATTTATAGATTTAACGGGTTTATAAACACCTTTAGGGAAAAATAGTTTTTGATTTCCGAATATCGCTGAAAACCGCTAATTTTGAAGGTTCTCCACGGTTTTCGGGACAACTGGGCCATGAAATAAAATTTCTTAAATTCTCACTATAATATCTCAAAGACATATTATAATTACTCAAGATAACGAAATTGACATCTGATTTGAAATACATATATTTTGGAGACATTAAGACCACTTTTCAGACCTTGTCTGTATCAGAGAAAGCAAGAAATATTCTCTATTTTTACGTTATTTAAAGAGGGATACTAACACCCAATTTCTATTTATAGACGTAACGGGTCTATAAATACCTTTAGGAAAACAAATATTTTTGGTTTCCGAATATCATTGAAAACCGCTGATTTTCAAGGTTATTATCCACGTTTTTCGAGATAACTGGGCCTTGAAATAAAATGTCTCTAAATTCGCAGTATAATATCTCAAAGACATATAATAATGACTCAGTATAACGAAATTGGCATCTGATTTGAATTAAAGATAGTTTGGAGACATTAAGACCAATTTTCAGACCTTGTCTATATCATAGGAAACAAGAAATATTCTCTTTTTTACGTTGTTTAAAGAGGGATACTAACATCCAATTGCTATTTATAGACGTAACGGGTCTATTAATACCTTTAGGAAAAAAATAGTTTTGGTTTCCGAATATCGCTGAAAACCGCTGATTTTCAAGTTTATTATCCACGTTTTTCGGAACAACTGGGCCTTGAAATAAAATGTCTCTAAAATTGCATTGTAATATCTCTAAGACATATAATAATGACTCAGGATAACGAAATTAGCATCTGATTTGAAATAAAGATAGTTTGGAAACCTAAAGACCACTTTTCAAACCTTGTCTGTATTAGAGGAAAATAGTATTAGTCTCCGTTTTTTACGTTTTTTAAAGAGGGATGCTAAAAACCAATTGCTATTTATAGACTTAACGAGTTTATAAACACCTTTAGGGAAACATAATTTTAGGTTTCCGAATATCGCTGAAAACCGCTGATTTTGAAGGTTCTCCAGGGTTTTCAGGACAACTGGGCTTGAAATAAAATGTCTTAAATTCGCACTATAATATCTCTAAGACATATAATAATGACTCAGAAAACAATTTTGGCATCTGATTTAAAATAGAGATATTTTGGAGACCTTAAGACTACTTTTCAGACCATGTCTTTATTAGAGGAAACAAGTAGCAATCGTCGTTTTTACATTGTTTAAAGAGAGATAGTAAACACCAATTGCTATTTATAGACTTAACGGGTCTATAAACACCTTTAGGGAAAAATTATTTTTGGTTTCCGAATATCGCTGAAAAACACTGATTTTGAAGCCACGGTTTTCGGGACAACTAGTCCTTGAAATAAAATGTCTTAAATTCGCACTATAATATCTCTAAGACATATAATAATGATTCAAGATAACGAAATTGACATCTGATTTGAAATACATATATTTTAGAGACATTAAGACCACTTTTCAGACCTTGTATGTATCAGAGGAAGTAAGAAATATTCTCTATTTTACGTTGTTTAAAGATGAATACTAACATCCAATTGCTATTTATAGACGTAACGGGTCTATAAATACCTTTAGGGAAAAATTATTTTTGGTTTCCGAATATCGCTGAAAACCGCTGATTTTCAAGGTTATTATCCACGTTTTTCTGGACAACTGGGCCTTGAAATAAAATGTCTCTAAATTTGTACTTTAATATCTCTATGACATATAATAATGACTTTGGATAACAAAATTGGCATCTGATTTGAAATACAAATAGTTTGGAAACCTTAAGACCATTTTTCAGACCTTGTCTATATCAGAGGAAACATGAAATATTCTCTGTTTTTACGTTGTTTAAAAAGGGATACTAACCTCCAATTGCTATTTATAGACGTAACGGGTCTATAAATACCTTTAGGGAAAAAATATTTTTGGTTTCCGAATATCGCTGAAAACCGCTGATTTTCAAGGTTATTATCCACGTTTTTCTAGACAACTGGGCCTTGAAATAAAATGTATCTAAATTCGCACTGTAATATCTCTAAGACATATAATAATGACTCAGGATAACGAAATTGACATCTGATTTGAAATACAGATAGTTTGGAGACTTTAATGCCATTTTTCAGACCTTGTCTATATCAGAGGAAACAAGAAATATTCTCTGTTTTTACGTTGTTTAAAGAGGGATACTAACATCCAATTTCTATTTATAGACGTAACGGGTCTATAAATTGTGTATATGATATGTCTAGTTTTTATATTATTTTACTCCCTTTTTTAGCTCGATTTTACATGATTATTATACTTTGCTTATTATATTTGTGAGCTAATTACGTGTTCGAGGTGCATTGCTCGTTTTTGCTATATTTTTTAGGAATCTAAGCATTTAGAGGCTTTTTCCTAACACAATTAGCAAGCACCAAAGTCCAACAAGCTAATGAAAGCAAGATGGACTATGGAAGGTTAGAATGGAGAATGACAAGCCAAGTATGAGGATTTGTGAAATGGATTGAAATGCAAATGAGAAACCAAAAATGAAGCTCAATGCAAGGAGCCCACAACTTAACATATGATGTTCCTTTAGATGTTCAAGGAATCCCAAAACTATGCAATTAACCGGAGAATTAAGGTGCTTAAAGGCATAGCTTAGGATTCCTTAAGCATTAAATGGAGCAATTAAACAAATATACCTGGATTAAGTAAACCCCGATCGGGGTTTCCATTCTCCGATCGGGGTTTGGCCTCTGTGAATGCATACGTTTCAAGTCCCTCTCCCTATATAAAGGAGAGGGACCTCGACACTTAGGGCATCCTTTTTCATATCTTTTCTCTTCATCTTGTACATCATTTTCACTCTAAAAACACTCTTTTACACAATATCATTAGTCATTAGATTAGGTTTAGATTAGTTTAGTTTCCATTAGTTGTTACAAATAATTCCTTTAAGTATTTCAATTTATATTACAAGTTCATTTGCAAGTTAATTGGTTCCATTGTGTTCTTCAATTCCAGGTTTTATTTCCTTTGTTGAGGTAATTCTATTTCTTGTATTATTTTGATATTTCCTTTGTCATTTCCATTATTAGTTAGTTATCATGTTTACTTTATCATTTGTTATTAGATTAGTTATCATTATGTAAGAGTAGTTACTTTGTCTAGGGAATTAGGGAAGCCATGCATAAATAATGTTTGCAATTGTTGAAATGAGATGTTATGATATCAAATAGTTGTTTCTATCACATGCTTACATTGTATTGTTAGTATTTGATTATTGATCACAATCCTTGATTAAATTCGTTAATTCTTTCTATAAGTCGAGAGGCACGGAATTGAATTAGACTAAGCATGTGTTAGTAGATCGACCTAGCCAAAGCGAGAGTTCGTTAGGACCCGATCTATGGTTGACACTAATATCGAGAGGTGGGTGTCTTTAGCCTAAACAATTATCGTTATTATCAATTTACTAGTTTAACTTGAGCATTTACATAATTTGCATGTGTGACCCGAACTCCCTAGACTCTTCCTTTATTATAATTGTTGTTTCATAAACCCAACCAAACCAATTGATAACCGACGTTGATAGAATTCACCCCATAACAACTTGTAAGCAACTCCCGTCTCCTTGTGTTCGACCCCTATTACTACATTCATTTGTGTCTAGGTTATTTATGTAACAACCCGAAAAGTACCCAATTTGCTTAAGCAATAGCTTATGGATACTTTTCAGTAGAACTTAAGTTTTTAATATAGGAATTTTTGTTCCGAGTCGTATTTTGAAA